>JAAGAY010002826.1:0-53505 GCA_011801015.1 Ardeotis arabs | reverse complement strand
GGCTCCCCATCCCTGGAAACATTCAAGGCCAGGTTGGATGAGGCTCTGAGCAACCTGATCTAGTCAGGGATGTCCCTGCTTCTTGCAGGGGGGTTGGACTAGATGACCTTTGAAGGTCCCTTCCAACTCTAACCATTCTATGATTCTATGATTCTATGATTCTATGATGATTCTGTGTTTTGGTTCAAGATTTATATTTGCTTTGTTTGTTTAAATCTATGCACCTTAAAATAAGTTTTTGCCTATGACTCTGATTCTCTGGGACAGTCATAGAGTGCAGTACGAATTTAATTTCACCACAAAAAAAAAAGGGCCGTCAAAGTCAACAAGGGACTTTTAATGCTACACATTTTAGGAGTCTCAGAGCTAGAATATCTTTTGCCTTCTGAACTCTCTCTGAAAAGGGGATCAAATAGAAAACATCTTTTCTGTTAAATTTATGGAGAGTTACAAGAAGCAACTAATTAAGCTGCTTTAATGTAAACCTGGCAAGCTTTTGTTTTTTTTTATTCACCAGCTTGCTTGTGTAGTGAAATTTCCAGCTTGTGCACTCAGTGACCTTTCATCATATTAATCCTCTTGAGTAACATTTTGGTTATGAGGTCATTCAAAGCAGAATCTTGCAAAATCAGAGTAATAAATCTACATTAACCAGAAGGATCTGTAAAATAATAGGATCATAGAACCATAGAATCATTTAGGTTGGAAAAGACCTTTAAGAGTATAGCTGTTAACATAGCACTGCCAAGTCCACCATTAAAGCCTTTCACTTAGTGCCAAATCTTCATGTCTTTTAAATACCTCCAGGGATGGTGACTCAACAGCTTCTCTGGGCAGCCTGTCCCAATGCTTGATGACCCTTTCAGTGAAGAAATTTTTCCTAATATCAATTCTAAACCTCCTCTGGAGCAACTTGAGTCCATTTCCTCTTGTCCTATCATTGGTCTTTGGGAAAAGAGACCAAGACCCAACTTGTTACAACCTCCTTTCAAGTAGTTGTAGACAGCAATGAAGTCTCCCCTCAGCCTCTTTTTTTTTTTTCCAGACTAAATAACCCCAATTCCCTTAGCCACCTCTCATAAAACTTGTTCTCTAGACGCTTCACCAGCTTTTTGCCCTTCTTTGGATGTGCTCCAGCACCTCAATGTCCTTCTTGTACTGAGGGGCCCAAAACTGCCCACACTATTTGAGGTGTGGCCTCACCAGTGCCGAGTACAGAGCATGATCACTTCCCTGCTCCTGCTGGCCACACTGTTCCTGACACAAGCCAGGATGCTGTTGGCCTTCTTGGCCACCTGGGCACACTGCTGGCTCATTCTCTTTTTAGATCTGTACTACTTGGCATGGGACAAAGGAATTGTTAACAAACCCTCCCATATTAGTTAGCGTTGGATTATTATCCAAATATTTTCATTTCAGATATGTAAATTCTACTTAAACAACATCTCATGTGCCTGAATCCTCCACTGAGCCTGGCTGTGGGTGTCCTACCCGTTCATAACCTCATCCATTTAAGGTGGACCTAGCTGAGGACAGTTTATTTTTGCTTGTTGGCATACATTCATCTTTTTCTTCCTACCTTTGGGTTGCAAGAACTGAGATGAAATAAACGTTGCTTTATTCTGGAAGTTAGGAAATACTGAAGGTGGTAGGAATGTTTCTGTTCCTCTAATCTAGGAAAAACAGAGGCAATGTGCTTTTGTGCTTTTACAAAGCACTGTGGGGGACAGAAGCCCAGCACTAATCCATTACACTAAGTTCTGCCCATAATTCTCCCCCTCTCTTCTGCCCTGGTGAGACCCCACCTGGAGTACTGTGTCCAGTTCTGGAGACCTCAACATAAGAAGGACATGGACCAGCTGGAGAAGGTCCAGAGGAGGCCACAAAGATGATAAGAGGACTGGAGCACCTTTCCTATGAGGACAGGCTGAGAGAGTTGGGGCTGTTCAGCCTGGAGAAGAGGAGGCTCCAGGGAGACCTGATAGCAGTCTTCCAGTACCTCAAGGGGGCCTACAGGAAAGATAGGGAGGGGCTGTTCAGTAGGGCCTGTTGTGATAGGACGAGGGGTAATGGTTTTAAAATAGAGGGAGGTAGATTTAGATTGGATATTAGGAAAAGATTTTTTACAATGCGAGTTGTGGAACACTGGCCCAGGTTGCCCAGAGAGGTGGTGGATGCCCCATCCCTGGAAACATTCAAGGCCAGGTTGGATGAGGCTCTGAGCAACCTGATCTGGTTGGAAATGTCCCTGCTTCTTGCAGGGGTCTTGGACTAGGTGACCTTTGAAAGTCCCTTCCAACTCTAACCATTCTATGATTCTATGATATTTTAACATCTGTTGGAACAGAGTCTGGAATACAAGAATATTTTCTGAGCTGAATATTTTAATCATTAGGTTATGAAGACTTGCTTACAGTTTGGTCCCTATTTTAACAGCAGTGGAACTAGTGAATTTTGGGAAAAAAAACCCCAGTTAACTAATAAATAAATAAATAAATAACAGTTAGATCCAATACTGCATAATAATCACGTTCTTAAGTTTCTTTCTAAATGCAAGTTTAAGTGGTGGTTTCTGTCTATGTAGTATAGATTTTGATAAAATGTTGTGTTAGAAGACTTTTGTGTCTTTTCTGACACAATCCTGACATTAAAGTGAGTAAAAATATTTTTTATCATTTACCTCCAATACTGTGATCTGAATCCCAGTAAGCATGAAATATCCTGGAGACCTCTGTGTGAATTATAGAACTGTTGTTCCTTGTTCTGTAAAGTTTATGTGGTAGTATATCTGCTGTACCTGATCCAGAGTGATCTAGGAAAAAAGAAAAATTGTTATTCAGGGGCTTCACGCACAAATGTACAAAGAGGAAAATTGATAGAGAATGAGGAATGAGAGAGAAAAATATTTAAACTCTGGTTGCTGTCTAAAACTTAATCTCTGTTACAGAAGCACAAGTATCATCACCTCTGGAGTATGCTGAGTAATACAGGGGCATTTTGATGATCTAAGCATTGCCTTCCTTCCAGAGAGTAACCTCATCATGCCTGCCTTTCACATCTGTGACTTGATGAAACTGTAGAACAGGATATATGTATATGCACTCATTTTGAAGCTGCATAAAATTTTAGCTCTCAAACATCTAGTAGTTTGCTTCAATTTTTATACTGCATTAGGTGGAAGACTCTGTTAGGTAAAAAAAAATTTGAAAATACCCAGACTTTCCAGTGAAAGGTACAGAACTATAAAAAGAATGATGTAAGTATAAATAATGTTACTAAGCATGAAATACACTGCTTATCTTACTCTATCAGATTAAGGTGCTGAGAAAAATTGTCTATTTCATATATTTATTGTTAAAAAGTATTATAATCATAAAAATACTATGGGTCTTTGGTGACAATGAAGCTTAATGTTGCACAACATGGCTCTTTGAAATGCATTGAAACTGTTGTTTGGCTTTATTTGTCCATTCTTTTACTTCCTCTCCCAGTGGGAACTTATTTTGTTTAGTAAGATCAAGTTGGCATGCAAATGTTTATTAAATGCATATTCAAACCCTGCAGTCACAGGTGAACTGCTGCAGTGCTCACATATTGCAGCTTGGCTACTGTAGGTGCCTTTGTATTAGAGACTACTTTTCCCAAGGGCTGCCTGTAATGAAGAAGTCAATGACCTGTAAATTACAACTAAAATGCTCAAGCTGGTCTTGCAGAAGAGTGATTTTTATTATGATCTACACTTTGCAGAGTTCAATTTGTATTTAAAGCAAGAAGCTTTTGGTTTATGTCTATATATGTGGAGTTTTATTTAAAGGTTTGATATTAAAGTATATTAAACAAAACATTTTACATTAAAATTGTATTGAGAACTTAAATACAAGGAATTATACATGTGCAGTGACAGTTTACTATTTCAAAAACTGTATCCGTATGAAAGACAGAAGAAAAATCAAGCATAGATCCAAACGTATCATTTAATATTGTTTACTGTTACACATAAACACGTAGCAATAAAATAATCTACTACTTATGATAATAGACAAAGGAAGATATGAAAAAAAACCCCCTACTTTCTCAATAAATTAAGATTAGACTAGTTCTAAATTCATTAAAATCAAAATACCTCCAGAAGTAATTTTTAGGGTTTTTGAGTGGAGGAGGGAGATGAGAATTTAAGAAAGAAAAAACATAGTTATTTGAGTTGGAGACTCCCTTTTTCTAGTCTAGTGATCATGAAAGCAACAACCTTGGTCTTTAGAAACCTGAGCATCCGTAATTTCCGAATGGAAAACTCCCTTCTGTAATCTTGTCTTAGGTCAAGAAGGTTCTACCTTCCATGATGAAGAATGTGACATTTTTAAATGTCAAGCAAAAAGAAATATACAGGAAGAACTTCAAAAAACATTTCAAAGAGTTTAGTTTCTAGGGCAGAAAAAAACCAAGGTATTGAAATCTTAAAGTGAAGTGGAATTCTTTCTTCCAGACACTTCTTGCTGTACATTTACCTTTTTATATTACTTTAGTTTTTTAGAAGCTGAGGTTTTCTTTTGGATAGTAAGTACTCAGGTCACGTGCATGAAATTCAGAAAGTGTGTCAAACCAATTCCTAAAAATGCGTGTCCTTGATGGATATAAACATCAAGACAATCTTTCAAAATGCATGGTAAAAGAAATACAGTTCCCAAAACAATATTCAAATTTAAAAGTACCACAATATTATTGTTAATAAGGGTTTATTACTGCCTGGTAAACCCCTGATTATTTTTGTGTTGCTTAGTTTTCATGATACTGGTAAATATGGAAGGTAAAAGAAGATCAAAGATTGGCTGGGCTTGTTAACCTTATCAGAGAGAAAACAAATGTTTGGAATTGTGTAGTATATATCACATTTATACTTCCAGTATTTTCATAACAGCATGAGCTAGGGAACCTGCAGAACACATCTTAAAGCATTTGAAGACCATTGTACAATTTATGTCATCTCCATATTAAATCTCACTGTCTTTACAGGTGATTCCCAATCTCTAGAAAGTAAGTGCAAAGTAGTAACAACTTGTACTTTTGATATGGTTTCTAATTTAATTAAAAATGAATGATCGTCAAAAGAGAATGTATTCCAAGAAATGCACACGCAGCTACATGCAAGTCAGCATCATTTTTTCTCTGGCTTATGTAATGAGAATCACGTGCATACGCAGTAGAGTATCCAGAATGTAAAATGGGATTCAAACCCAGTCTGTTATAAAAAAAGGAAGAAACAAAGATTCACGGAGGAAGAAACATGTAGAAGATGCAGAATCTAGATGACAGGACCAAAGAACTTAGTGAAACAGAAAAAAAACTGCCTCTGAGATGAGAGAGAGTTAGTGGTTTAGACATGTTCTGGATGTGGCTGAACAGCACAGAAGCAGAAATGATGAACTAGCAAATAAAACTAATTTTTACTTATATCTGCTACTGACGTACTTTGTTAGCTTTTTAATGCTTTGCCAGGATCCTCTGTGCCAGGATTCCTGTGCCATGTTTCCTACAAAATATTTCAGGAGAGAGCTTTCACTTGGTATTTCTGTGAACGAATATGATCAAAAGAGTAGGAAAGATAAGAAGACTTTCAGAGTTGAAGGCAGAAGCGGTTAATGCTTTTTCTAAAAGTGTGAAGATGACTGCTGTAATAGATCCTATCCTGTTTGTTTAGGCAAGAAAAAATAGCCTTAACTTCTATTCGTACATACATTTAAGCATATATACTTGGTCTGCTCAAAAGAAATTGTCAGTCATCTGAGGCACCTGATTCTGATTGCTAGTAAAGTTTCCTTTTGTATGAAAATGGTCCTTTGTCAAGGTTAAAAAGAGATGTTTTACTGCAACAGTTATACATAGTTTAAAAAGTATTTATTTTTCCTAATGAAGGAGTTTGGGAGAAATTTTTTTTTTAATGTTAATAGCTTATTTTATTGTTCAGTTTTGTGTGTGCTTAATTAAGAACAAAAGCTACAATTCAGTGTTGTGGTTTTGTTTAGTGAGGGGGGGCCTAAGGTGGAAGCTTCTGTAGGAAACTGCTAGAAGATGCTCCCCTTTGTTCAGTGGACTCGGCCGGGCCTAAGGCGGACGTGCTGCTGGCCAAGGTCAAGCTGATTGGTAGCAGAATGTTCCGTGATAACGCCTCTGTGATAACGTATTTAAGAAGGGGAAAACAGAAAAAAGGAAAGGAGAAGAGAAGATGTGAAGAAGCTGAGCGGGGGCAGAGGCGCAGGGGGGGATGCACAGGCCTCATGGGTCTTGCAGGCCTCACCCTCTGGCCTCTTGCCAAGTGGCCGATTGGGCCCAACTTGGCCCGGCCTGGTTGCAAGAAGTGGAGAGGAGATGAGATGGATGATGTGAAGAGATTCTGAGAGGCCAGCCTGTTGTGAAGAACTTTTCTTGTAAGAGGAACAGCTGCAGACGCCAAGGTCAGTTCAGAAGGAGGGGGAAGAGTAATGTAGCTCCTGGCCAAGATTCCCCTGCAGCCTGTGGTGACGACCATGGTGGAGCAGGTTGTCCCCCTGCAGCCCATGGAGGTCCATGGAGGAGCAGAGATCCACTTGGAGACCGTGAAGGACCCCATACCGGGGGAGGTGGAGGCCTGAAGGTGGCTGTGGCCCGTGGAGGGCCCGCCCTCGGGCAGCCGTTCTGGAGAGACTGCACTCCGTGGAAGAGATGACCTACGCCGGAGCAGTTTCGTGAAGGACTGTGGCATATGGGTGGGACCCCAGACTGAAGCAGGGGAGGAATGTGAGGAGTTCTTCCCCCAACAATGAAGCAGCGGCGTAAAACAACATGTGATGAACTGACCACAACCCCCATTCCCTCTTCCCCCCTGTGCCGCTCGGTGGGGGGAAGGCAGTAGAGATAATGTTAAGCCTGGGAAGAGGGAGGGGTGGGGAGGAGGTTTATTTTGTTCTCTGTCTCATTATCCTGCTAGTTTTAGTAATAAATGAATAGTTTTCCCCAAGTCGAGTCTGTTTTTGCCTGTGACAGTAACTTTAAGGAGTTCTCCCTGTCCTTATCTCAAACCTTGAGCTGTTTTTCTTATATTATCTCCTCCTATTCTCTTGGAGGGTGGGGGGAGTGAAAGAGAGACTGCGTAATCTGGTCCCGATCGGGGCTGAACTACGACATTCAGTAATGATGAGAGAAATGTGAAATGTTGCTCTAACACTAACAAATCTTTCTAAATCAGTCTTACACAGTTTTGTATTATACAATTGTGCCAAATTGCATAACGGAAAATAGTGTGTATTTGAAAAGATGACTAGCTGGTCATTCTATTACACTGCAATCTCAACTTATGAAGTGATACAAACAGCTCAACATGTGGAATTTATAAAGGAAGCTTAAAAAAATTGAAGGAAATTTGTATTCTCAGGAGTTTGGACAATAGCAGTTCTTAATTTCTGTGATTTTATAATTCTGTCCTTTATACTGCATACTCACAGATTCCCTAAGGTCAGACAGGGTGAAACTAAATCATTAGACTTTCATAAATGTCACAAAGAGAAGTGAATCCATAGTTGTTCCCCAAAGATCATGAATCTGGAAAGAATTAGGACGCATTTTCTTCGCTGCATGTTGTCCTTCAAGAGACTCCCTCATCCCTTTGTGGTGGGAAGCTTTTCCAACATTAGATGTATCTAGAAACTGCAGAGAGGAGGGCTGAACAGCATTCTCTTTTCATCCAGGCTGATTTTAGTCACGGTTTTATTCCTTCATTCTTTCCTTGTTTTCTTTTATTCTATTGTAGTGTGGCACAAATTACATTCTCTATCCTGCTTGTCTTTCAATAGACTTTTTAAAAAAATTTTTTAACTGCATTCCATGTGGTGGAATATATTTTTAGATACACTGTCAGAGTAATGCAGTTTTTGTCTCCTTGCTATTTTTGAACTGCTTAGGTAAAGAACAACTGAATTTACCCAGCCTGGTACAAAATATATATAATCTAGGGGGGAAAAAACAACAACAACAAAAAAAACCCCAAACTTTTTCAGTCACTTAATTTCCCTTCACTTCATTATTGAGTACTTACAAGTTAGAATTTTAGATTAATAAAAAGAGCTTTGACTACATAAAGAAAGTGTTTTCTCTTGCTAATAGTGAATACAGCAAATACATCACCTACTTGGATTACCTCAGTGTGCTGAAACAGGTCCATGTGTTGTCCAAATGGCAGCCAGAAAGTTGAATGTAGCCTCAGAAGCACTTTTTTTTCTTGGAGGTGATAGAGAATAGCTCTTTGATCTCTGAAGTCTGTATTTCCACTGACTTGTGGCCTGGTAGAGATTACATGAGCAGTACCAGTAAAACCTTCTTTATTAACCTGGCCCTGCAGGTCTCAGGAGTTGTCCAGGCTTGTGTTGGCCTAACCTGACCACCTTATTTTAATTTTAACTAAAATTAGCTAGGGGCCAGCTCACTATTATTTAACTTCTTTTAGCTTAGCTCTGTATTGATGATATACAGTAAAATTCTAGCAAACCTACATGGTCACTACGCAAGAAACATTAACTTTATGTCAATTCTGGGAGATTATTGTGTAATTTCAATAAAAATCAATATAAGTGAAGATAGTCGAAAAGTAGCTGGGAACCCAAGATGAAGAAATTAGAAATACTCTATTAGAATCAGCTTCAAAATAACCCCGAACTGGCCCAGGATTTAGGTGGGGGAAATCTGTACCCTTTCTGGCGACATGCTGTCCTGGTTTCGGCAGGGATAGAGTTAATTTTCCTCTCAGTAGCTGGTGTTTTGGATTTTGTGTGTGAAGAATGTTGACCCTGACGAAATGAGTTGTTGTGAATGAGACCAAAGACACTGTCCGGCTTCCCAGATCTTGCTAATGTGCAGATGCAGGAAGCTGGGAGAAAGACATTCAGAATAATTGACCCACACTGGCCAAAGAGAGTATTCCATGCCGTAAACATCATGCTCATTATATAAGTGGGCATTGCTCATGGTAGAGGCATCCATTTTTCCATTTTCTCTCTTTTTCTTGCTCACTGGCATCATGCCCTCTACCTTGCTTGCTTATTTTTGCTTCCTTGCTTGCCGCTCGGTTCTTTGTTTCTGTGATCGCTGCTCAGGATGGGCTGTGTCAGTCATTGGGACATTGGGTGGTGTGAAATTGTGCATTGTTCATTTTGTATATTTTAGTATCCTTATATATCCCTGTTATTGTAGTTTTCCTTTGCTATTCTAGTAAAGTGTCTTTATCTCAACCCACGAGTTTTCCTTTCTTCCCAATTTCTCTCTCCCTTCCCGCTGGAGAGGGTGAGGGTGAGTGAGAAACTGTGTAGTGACCAGGGCCAACCTACAACACATTCTTATGATGTAGATGAATTGTCCTAGTCCCCACCACACAACCCCCAGACATACTCTGGAGGAAGGGTGGCAGTTGGACACCTAGCATCCAGAGAAGCACTGTGAGGATGAGGACAGCATCATAGAAACAGAGGTAGAGATTAGAAAGTGTGCATATTTGTCTTAACTGTTTACATAACTGTACAACTACTGCACATACATCTTTGTAACTGGGCTAATAATAACTGTTGTGTTTTTATTTAACTGTCAGTACATCGATTAGACTGGGACTACTCTGGCCTGACAACCTGATAGGTTGAACTGTGTTCTGAGGTTATGCCACCTGACTGCAACACACTGTATTACAGCTTTTCTGGGTTAATCCAAAGGTCTATCTGGGACCAAACTACCCTTTCTCCGGTAATGGTCATGAGTCACACTGGTGGATCGACCCCAGCCAGCAGCTCGGCACCCACGTAGCCACTTGCCCACTTCCCCTAGCAGGACAGGAGAGAGCATAGGAAGAGCAACAGCGAGATGATTTCCTGCAGTGGGGCAGTTACTAACCAAGAGAGTTTAACGAGTAAGGGAGGAGGGAGGAAAAAATGTAAGTAATGCAGAGGCAGCCACTCACTACCTCCTACAAGCAGACAGGTGTCCAGCCAGTCACCAAACAGCAGCCTTGGAAAACCAAACCTCCTCAGGTTTTATTGCTGAACATGACACTAGATGACATGCAGTATCCCTTTTGCTGGCTCAGGTCAGCTGTCCTAGCTGTGTCCCCTCCCAGCTTTGTACCTATGTCTAGCCTACTTGATGGGGCAACGAAGTGGGAAAAACGGAAAGCCTTGACACGATGCAAGCGCTGATGAGCAACAGCCAAAACACTGGTGTGATATCAACAGACTGAAACCATAGCACCATATGAAGGTAATTAACTCTGTCCCAGCCAAACCCAGTATGAAAACCTACAGAAGAATGTAAGAGAAGGACATATCCCCATAATACTCTCAGATCCAGACATGTTCTATTTGGGGACTTCCTGAACAACAGAGAGTTGATATTTTGCAGTAGTATAAATTGAATTCTCCTCTTGTACTGATATAAATATGTTTGAGAATTTAAATTGATATGTTATTTTAAGTTAAATCAACATAATTTGATGGTGTAATTCAACTTTGAAGGCCAGAAGTAATTTTCATTTGATTTTGATTTATGACAATGTTTATTTCTGAAGTAATATGACATACAGTATAATCAGATTATATTTGTCATCACTAAAAATTTTGGGTCTACATCCACAGCTGATAAGACTATTATATGAAGCTATTATTTGGTATAACACTGCTGAGATCAAAATCATTTTTTTGAGGATCGATTCAAGGATAATAATAATAAAAAAAATGATGTTACAGTTCATATGAATTTCTACTGAGATAAAATTATCTTCTATCTTAACAATTACTTTTGGCTAATGTCACTAGGGGAGCTATTAGAATTCATTTCATGCTGCGTCAGGTATGAAATTCCACTTTATAAGACATGAGTTTACTGAAGTTAGATCATATTAGAGTAATGTGATATTCTTTTTCTAGACAAAGTAAATGATGTAGATCTAATCTATGTGAACTTTGATAAAAATCTAATATTTAATGTACAGGAAGTCTACCGAAGATAGCATTAGTATAAATACTAGGGAACATCTACATCAACCAAAATGGAGATTACAGTATCCTGAATGAAAAACAAACTCTTAAGCTGAAGAAATTTAATAATAAAATTTTTAAAGATAGATGTTGGTACCAATGCTGGGTCAGGAAAAAATGAGAGGTCCATCCTGATGAAATTTGCTGATAAGTTAGAGATGGAAATCCTAAATATATGGAGGAGGACTGGAAAATCTGTATCAACTTAGTAATATGATAATAGCACTGAGATAAAAAGTTGTGACCAAACTGTAGCATCATACGTTTAAGGACAAAGAGTAGAGATTGGCTGGACCCAGCTAATGAGAAAAAAAGATTAGTTTTTGGCCACAGAAGATTGAGCCACCGGTTGAAAGACTAACCTATCTCTAGTGTTTCTGAGGCACAGTACAGTTCTATTAACCCGTCTGTGAAATAGAGGTCCCTTTCC
Source organism: Ardeotis arabs (assembly GCA_011801015.1). NCBI lineage: Eukaryota > Metazoa > Chordata > Aves > Otidiformes > Otididae > Ardeotis > Ardeotis arabs. The sequence continues at coordinate 42,033 of JAAGAY010002826.1, read as the reverse complement.
CCAGGTGAAGCTACCTGTATTTTTATTCTATTTATCATGCTTTCTTATAAAATGCTTGTAGACGAAAATGCTTGTTTCTCAAAGTAAGCAAAATCAGGGAAGGAGCTGTTAGTATAAAAGCAAATGAATACAAAATGACTCTGAATAAATTTGAGTTGAAAAAAAAATGGTGAAGATGGATCTGGAATAGTTACCAAAGGAAGAAAAGCAGCAAGACACTATGCATTTTAAGATGCAGTTTAATTAGTTTCTGACCAAAAAAAAAAAAAAAAAAAAGACATATAATTGCCTGTAATAGAAGACAAGACAAGACCTAGGGCGACAGATTCTTCCCAGTCTTAGATTTCTAATTTTCTAATTTTAATAACTACTAAACCTGAAAATGTTTATGCACAAAATCAAAGCTAAGATTGTCTCCTAATGGATTCTGAATGACACTTGGTGATTTTCTTGAAAAGAAACACTAGTGTATTCATGCCTTTTTGTTAGGTTTGAGTGAGGCAAGAGTAGTTATTTTATTTAAGCACAATATTCTTGTGAGATTGTTCATGCTTCCCACCTTCTGACAACCATAGTAGGAGTTCATACACTCGGCATTTATCTGTATCTGTATGTATGTGTGTGTGTGCGCAGCTGTGTATTACATCTGCAGGCAAAGACCGTTTTCTCCAATATGACATACTAATGAAGAAGGCAATGAATCACTGTTGCCTAAGTTACATGAGACCTCACAACATGAGATTTCTTTTTTTATTGACAGTGAGAAATGGAGTTTGTACTGAACCAATATTTCTTTCAAATAGATGTTGACAAAGGGTGCCAGTGAACTTTACTGAACATACCCGATTGAGTACACTCTTCTGCACGGAACAAATCTGTGTATTTCAGGTCTTGGGGTTTTTTTTATTTCCCTTCTCCTGGAACTTTCCAGTAAATCAAGGAGATAGATACTAGAAAAGTACAGTAAGTGAACAGAGGAAGTGTTGATCCAGGTAACTTGATTGAACTTATAATGTAGATTGTGAAAATCTTACATGATCCATGTTTCCTTGGGTATTACTGGCACCTGAACAGAGAGTGAGATGAAGAACACATAAAAAGAGCACTTAACTGTCCTCTGGGTATAAACAGGATGGTGTGACATGCACTATGTGAACGCAGCAGTGGTTTTCATAATGAGCTATAGCCAAAAGTGGATGGTGAAGTACTTCACCTGCATCAGACTTTTCTCAAAGTGATCACAGCATGATGCGACAGGCAGCCGCTCTTTCTTCTCCTGCCCTTATGTAGAATAACCTGGAGGGATTAAATCTATCCCCTCTCCTCATTAGCACATCTAAGACCCCCATGAGAGGACATTTGACGCTCAGGACTGTAATATAGTAGCTTCATAACTCTATTTTATATCTTAACAGTGTCACAGACGACAGCCTGGCAGATATTACCATGCTTGATTGGCAAGAGTTAATCACCTAGACAACTGCTGGTTTAATACCAACCATTCCAAGATGCAGGAAATGCTTTAAGGACTTAGTGGAGGTAATGGCTTTTCCCTCCAACAAATTAAACATTTGCTGTTTTACCACAAGAATACTCAAGGGCTTGTGACAATGTATTTTCTTCGTGTTTCTTAAAGCAAGAATATTGCTAATAACATAAAATTTTATATCGCTCATCTGTGACAAAGAACTCGTAGTGTCTGATCTTCGTATCAGGACTGCTGTTATTTATTTGCACTGTTTTTTCAAGTACAAGGCTTTGGTTTCTTCAGTTTCCTAAGAAATAGTCTGGGTTTTAGGCAAAAATCTATTCCTTTTATAAATACAATACACTTACTTACTGTCTGAACATTTGAGGGCAACTTAGTGGTTCAGAGAAAAAAAACTTCAATAAAACTAGACCTTGAGAAACCTACCTTAATAAGCACATGCTTATTTGACAGAGCATTGTATTATGGACATGCTAATTCTATATAATGTAGACTGTTACTCATAATTAATAATGAGCTTACAAAAAAAAATTGCATTGCTGTGTCAGAATAATTTGGGTTATTTATTGGAATAAAATCTTTCACAGAATCATAGAATCATAGAATGGTTAGGGTTTGAAGGGACCTTCAAAGGTCACCTAGTACAACCCCCTGTAGGAAGCAGGGACATCTCCAACCAGATCAGGTCGCTCAGAGCCCCGTCCAACCTGGCCTTGAACGTTTCCAGGGATGGGGCATCCACCACCTCTCTGGGCAAGCTAGTAATTTCACTAGTAATCTAGGCCAAGGTTAAATTGTAGTAAATGTATCAGTATGGTAGCAGAATAATAAACAGAGTAATGCTTATGATGAATTAATTTAAATTTAGGTAAGTAGTTTGAGTAACAATTTTACATATATATGAAATATATATAATTATATAATATATATACAATATTAATGATATACATACTCATTATATTTTATATATTATATCTTTTAAACCAGGTATAGGTCAGGTGATACTGACAAATGAATAGATAAGAATCTATACAAATTTATAAGCAAGTTTAAAAATCTTTGACACTGTGTCAGCTGTTTGCCAACCTGTTCCGAGGTCAAAAGCTAAAGAAGTCTCTAAAGCAAATATAGTTAACAAATTTAGAATAACTTTGTTACATTTCTGTGTGTTTTATAATATGATGAGAGCCAACAGCTTTAACTATACATTTTTCAAGGTGGAAAAGTAAGTTTGTTTTATTTATTTTCCTTTCAGAATTAAAAAAAAAAAAAGCATTAGATTAAATTATTCCCGGTTTGATTGCTCCTCCTGTCTCTTGGAACTATCCTCTTAGCTGATGGACCATTGTCATTTAGGTGATGGTTTGTAATGTCCAGACAGCTACAAAGAGAAGTTATCAAATGAAAGAGAATGTCAGCAGTGTTTTGGTAAATGCTGAAAGATCTGGTGGTTAACCTGAATCACTGAAGTAACTGAATCCTCCATTTAAGAACTTTAATAACAACAACAGCAAATCTTCCTTTGAAGGAAAAGTATCCTTTTTATGAGGAAGGATTAATTTTTTTTGTGATATTCTGATAACACTGAAAGCTCATCAAACACTGAAACACAAAGGTTCATGAGCCATTAAAATTTATGAAAAACTGGTAAACTGGTACCATTAGACTGATCTTCTCAATGTCCATATCAGTAGGTGATCGAAGCAGTGGAAACTGTTGTCTATACCAAAGTAACATCCAGTTATTTTAAAAATAAGGAAGGTGTTGGTTTTTCTTTTTTTTTTTTTTTTTAATCTATTGGATTTCAGTCTTTCAAATTGCTAAGTGAACTTTTTGCATATGAACAGTTCTGTTCAGTTAGAAAAACTTACTGCACCAACTTCAGAAAAAAAAAAAAAAGAATTTCACAGATTTTCTTTCCCTTCCTTATATTAGCACTGTCTTTACTGGTTACATAAAATCTTTAAACCTCATACTGTAAATTATCAAGTTTTGACACAGACCAGTGTTACAATTGCCATATCTTATTTTTCTGAGACATTTATTCTCACTGGTTTTCTGGATGAAGCTTACACCAGCACTAGGTGATGATCCTGAAGCAATTCAAATATAGTTGAAGCTGAATTTTCCTCCTTAACTCCCTTCTCCTCCTGAGAAATGAATTGAAATAAAATATAGACTCTGAGGTGGACAAATCTTGGTTCTAGAAGTGTAATTTGTGCTTGGGCATTGCCTTATTTTCCAAGTCCAATTGAAAATAAAACAATCCCTCTTGCACACATTTGTTGGTTCAAGTCCGGCAATAAGCTACTTTATTTGACCTAATAATTGCACACTGCTGTTTTCCTGAGATAGTGGATCTGTAACTATCATAATATGGCAGATTTTGTTCAGTACTGCAGAATATTTTCACAGATCGCTGATTGCTCATTTTTCAGCAGCTTTCTTATTATTCCACTCAGTTTGATGTGGTGCTAAGTACTTTAGTTTCGTCTTGTCTTGAGCTTATTTTACTTTATACATGAGAAGAGCTGAAGTCAATAAAAGAGGCAGATAATGCATTTTTTTACAGGACAGCCCATATGAATCATTCTACTATCCTATAATTAAAAAATAAATTTTGGAATGGTACAGGTAGCCTCAATACTACTTGAATTTTTCTTTTCATCATATGATAGTATAAAGTTGTGATAAAACACCAAGAATGTGGTTGCCGCTATTTTCAGGCAGCTAAAAATAACTGTAAAGAGTTCAACTGAAGTAGTAAGAGAGTGCTAGATAGACAGTTTATCAATCATCTGATTGGATTTATTAAATATGTGGCTCATAATAGGTAAAGAAGGCAAAATGAGACACTGTATTTGGCATAAGCTGAACATAAACATCCAGCTTTTCTATTCCTGATACTTCATATCCCATATTGTCAGAAAGTATTAACTCGTTAGAGCAGAAAATAAGTGTCAAACAGTTACTAAAAACAACACCATCTTCCAGCACATACTGCGCTAGTCAGTCTTCAACAGTTTAATTTCTGTCCATAGTGTAGAATATTTCAATCAGAGATGCTGAACATTGTGGAATAATTGAATCAGGAAGAGATAACAAAAAAAAAAGGGATGATTTCAAACAAAAGAAGTGATATTTGCTTGGAGTTCTGTTCTACTTTGAGACTCAATTAATAAAGAATATGAGACGTGTTATAGAACATAGGCCCATCCAACCTGGCCTTGAATGTTTCCAGGGATGGGACATCCACCACCTCTCTGGACAACTTGTGCCGGTGTTCTACCACCCTCAGTGTAAAAAAATTTTTCCTTATCTCCAGTCTGAATTATTCAAGGGGCTTTGAGCAACCTGATCTGGTTGGAGATGTCCCTGCTCCTTGCAGGGGGGTTGGGCTAGAGGACCTTTGAAGGCCCTTTCCAACCCTAACCATTCTATGATTCTATGAGATATCAAAGGCTAATGTTATACAGGAGTCAGTTTTGATCTCTCATAGTCATAAAATCTGTGAACCACAATAAAATATTTCACTTGAAGAACTTCTCAGTTACTACAAGCATATTTAGTTTTCTTTGTTTTGTTAAGCTTGCTTTAATGTCATGCTTCAGCTCAATGGTTTCTTAGGTATTTTAGATATACATGTGGAACTATATTGCATATGTTTTGATGAACTGCTTTTCTTACATCATTACCATAGTAATATCCCTTTCCAGAAACAAGAACAAAGGAAATAATTGATTGCTTGTTACGATTACAGTTAGCTACTCTGATTGCAATATTAAAAATTCTCTTATAAGCATCTTGATGTTAAAAGTACCTTCATCACAGCTTTCATTATTATGCCTTAGAGGAATAAATATTCAATCAACTGCAACCAGATTATTAATCAGAACTTAAACAAAACAATTTGTTAACACAACCAGATAAATCAACCAAATGTCAAGCAGAAGAAGTGAGGCAAATGCAGTACCCTGAAGGTCAATAGGTCTCAGGGGGACTGTTACAGAGAGTAAGTTTTCACTTAGTTACCAGAGGTAATTTTCGATATCAGAGTTTTTTTTCTCAATGGTTTGAAACTCAGTGTCTGTGTTTTGTTGAAGTTGCCAAATTCTTCCTCTAACAGAATGATTTGAAACTATAATTTGATCGTAGGATAATTTCACTGAAAGAAAAAATGGAAATATTAGCTAAAATGCTCATAAATTGTCATATTGCTAAAAAAACCCTTTATAGCATTGAAAATGAACCAGATGAAACTACAGTATGTTATCCTAGGAATGTTTTTACCATTTATGCTTGAATTTGTTTTACTCATAATTCAGCAAAAAATTATGAAGCTGAGAATATTTTAGACTAGATTAAAATTACAAAAAATGAGTTTCAGAGCACAGCTAAGTCCCCAGTCTGGGGTATATAATACTTTAAAACATGCTCTGTGGTAGGAATCGTCTTTGTTATAATGAAGACCATAAAAAATTTTTTGTTGTACTAGAAGTTTTTTCTTCTCCTTCCCATTTTATTTGTTGCCAAAGCTGGAATAAAGAGTTTTCTTTTGAAGTCAAATCAGACTGCTCTGTTTCTGATCCAGTTTCCTTTTCTGACTTCTTTATTAAATAACGGTAAAATATTTCCTTAGTAAAATAGTTTTCAATCACAAAGAAAGAAACAAAGACTGTCTTGTCTTTTGAGAAGAAATGGGATGGACTGTAAGTTCTTTGAAGAAATTAATTTCTGGGATAGTACATTTTGGCTTACATGTTAAATAAATATAGATGTAAAATAGCAAAGAGAAAGCGAAATAAGCCTGTGATAAAATGTTTCCAGAGTAGAGTGCCATGTATTATGAAGAAATAAATAGATGTCATTTCATTTGCATAAAGTTAAACTGTAAATATTAAAAAAAATCCTTTATAAGTAGTAAGAAGACTGTATTTTTTTTTTTCTCACAGTAACACAACAGATTAGATAACTACCATTTTTTCACTTACTGTACAAGCACTTTATAGTATTTTGCACTACTTTCATCACTGATATGATTCTTGTCACTGAAATAGGTAGCAAAATTCAGTGGATTCTGAACACTCAAGACTTCATAGAACTGATTTGACAAGTTCCTGGAGTTATTTTCAGAAGCTGGAGAACAAAAATTTCGGTCCATACCACCAGTACATTATATGTGGTACTGCGAGCTTTTCCAGCCTACTCTAATAACATGCTAAGTATTTTTGCAATAGATTATATATATTATATAGAAGATACCTTGATCTATCTATCATAAAGACTGAAAGGTAACAAAATCTGCACTTACTTTAAAGGCATTCAGTAATAGCATTAATGTAATAGGCAATAGGTTCTACACTATGATCTCTGAGATCCAAATTTCTCTAGATCACATTAATTTTGCTTCATTGATACTTTTTTGACTTCAGGAGATTGGGGTTTTTTTACTAATTGTTTATTATACTAATATGAAAAAAACCCGAATTCTGGAATGAGCTTGCTGTGTAAATCATTGGTAAAAACATTAATTATCTATCTTCCTCAGATTTCTTCCACTGATCAAAAATAAAACAAAAAATATTATGAACAGAATGTTTAATAAAGACTTGAAGATTATGGCTAAAAGTACAGGAACAGCAGTTACCTATCAGTATTATCCTAAATTACTTCATTTCCAAATGTCTAAAAAGAAATGTCAGCGAGACATACAAAAAGAAAAGTATGTTTTTTAGGAGAGTAATGCTTCGGAATCAAAACTTGCAAAAAGGAAAGGGCTTTGATGCATGTACTGTTTAGTGAGAGGTTATCAGGATTATCAAAATATGTACAAGTCTCTACATTTTGTTCTATAGAAATTTATCTTTAAAATGATAACACTTTTCTTGGATTTATCTGCCTGAAATTATAAATTTATCAGACACTGGTTTTAAAGGATGTTTGTACTATATGTTATGTTTCAAAAAGTAAACTGTCAAAAATTAAAACTTCAAACATAAGAAACATATAATTTTGGAAAAGAGCTGAGTGATGGTCATTTCAGATTGTAAGTACCAACATACCTGTTTTAAAGATGCATTTAGGTACAATGAGATTGTATATTAACAGGATGATTTCACAAAACTGCTAGTTACTTTTCTTAAATTAAAAGGGAAACCATTAGAAAGAATGCTACAGTTAAAAGATTAGAATTTTCTTCACTTCCCTCTTTTGGCTGTTGAAAAGTAAATATTTTCTTATATGAGACTCCTGTTGTATTCATAATCTAGGTAATTTAAAAAATTTATTTATTTTACGTAAAAGAAAATATGACCACTAGAGAGGACTTCAAAATACTTGAAAGTCTACCATTATTACAAAGGTTTGATAAAGAAGCCATAGACATAAAATACTACTAGTACTCTTTTCTATCATCATAGTTTTAATTTCAATTAAAACAATTCAGAAAGCTTTATTCTTCCTCCGTAAAACATCCTCATAGTTATTTGCTACAGGTCAAAAATCGGGCTAACACACTTTCAAAAATAGGTAGTGAATATGCACCTCTTAGAGTTCAGTAAGATGTTGTTGCTTTTTAATGACTCTATAACAGAGAGTTGCTAAGAAAGGGAGGAGTTATAGGTCCTTTGTAGAATGTTGTGCATTTAAATATCAATGGTAAATACTATTTAATTTAGCAGTGATTGACAGAATTTGTCTGATCATTTTCTCAGTTCAGCTGAGCTTGCACATAGCCTGAAAGCCATGGCGAGTGCCAAAAGTGGGATTACTGTTGTTTTACAATGACTCTAGAAGTGAACAAGAGGAGATTAAGCTGTTTTCTCTAAGGGTTCTGACTTGTTCCCTGCAACATGATCTGTGTTACACTAATGATGAAAAACTTGACTTTAATAGATCTTTTTATAAAGAATTGGAAGACATTTCCTAGAATGTTCTAGGTGTTCATTTGTGTACTGAGAATTTAGTACATTTACTGCTGAATCAATGTTTTTGATGCACATGAAGATTACACTTCATTATTATCTTCTTCTTACACAGATCACTCTTCTAAAATTCCATATTGTATGTAAATAATGCTGTATTTCATGTCATTTACCTTTGCCAACTCACATTAAGGACTTAGAGCATGACTAATTTTGTGCAAGATTACAAAATACAAGATTTCTTCTCACATCTCTGTTTACAGCTTAGCAGCCCTGGTCACAGTTTAGGTTCATCTCAAAGCTATCTTTTATAATACACAGAATATAAAATAGAAGTGAATACACTGCTTGTCTTCATTATGTTTCATTCATGTGGTACATGCAAATAGAAGATATGATCGACAGTAATATTGTAGAGCTTAAATCCCCATATTAATCCTATGAGTCTTGATATACACATTTCCATTTGAAGAGTTACAGTCTGTATCCAAAGTCCTCTCCATTTCTGGCATGAGAAACAAGCAGAGAGGTCCTACAAAGATCTGATCTCATACAAAGAAGGTATTAAATGTATTAAATTGTGATTGACTCTGAAGATGTAAGCATAATCCATTTTCTCCTAGAGGTAAGGCTTAATGAGTCTATCTCAGCCTCTTCCAGAACAAGTAAGAAAGAAGATACATTTTTAGATTTGCAACAATCACGACAAAGAGAAAAAATAAGGAACTATTTGTCACTTAATGCTGCCATTTGACTGCAGTATCAGTCTGTGCAGCGAAGCCTGCTCATTTTAATTGTTCTTCCTCCTGTAGTATTGACATAATGTTTTGCAGCTGTATGGAGAAATAGAGGTACTTTTTACATCGAAGCTGGGCTTTTCAACACCTCTGAGAGAAAATTTAATCATTCAGTTCTTTAAAGCTAGAGCTACGCTATCTGTAGCTGTGTCGTAGTTTAGCCCGGATCGGGACCAGACTACGCAGTCTCTCTCTCACTCCCCCCACCCTCCGAGAGAACTCTTTTTTTTTTCTGTTTTCTCCTTCTTAAATACGTTATCGCAGAGGCGTTATCACGCGACATTCTACAGCCAATTGGCTCGGCCTTGGCCAGCAGCAGGTCCGCCCTAGGCCCGGCCGAGTCCACTGAACAAAGGGGAGCAACTTCTAGCAGTTTCCTACAGAAGCTTCCACCTTAGGCCCCCCCTCACTAAACAAAACCACAACAAGCTGTAAGTTTAGTTTATTAGTAAAACATTGCACTATCAAATATGGGCATTGGTTGTTTTTTAAAGGAAAATATATTTTTGTCCCATCATTTAGTGAGCTCTGTGAAAATGCACTTGAATAAATAGTAACCTTCTTCTAAAGCTATAGTACACGATAGTAACGGAGTGGAGATTAGAAACAAACTGTTATCCCAGATGCGCACTTCGCCCTGTGGTTAACCTAGCTGGTGATGGCAGCTCTTCCATTTAATTTTTTGTTACCTTACAGTTCATGCACGCACACAAGACCTCATCAGCTGAGAGTATTATTGAGCACATTCATGGAACATGCTTTGATATTGATTAAAAAATCCTGTCCTGGGGCCAGGATTTTTAAACTGAAGGCCTGAAAGACCACCTACAAGAAAAAAAAATCTATAAGGCTGAGTGCTTTTGAAGATCCAGATTTTTTCATGCCATTGATGTGCCTGTGTGAACAAATAAAATGTATCAATGCACAAATATTTAATTATATTTAACCTATTTGCATCTGCCATGTGACCTGCTTAATAAAACAGGAAGGAAATACATTAAAGTTTCTTGGCACGGAATGTAATAATATGCTATTCTATAAGTCTTGGCTAATAGTATTTAAAATACTTATAATACTGACATAATTGTTATAAATCACATGAAAAAAAAATTAAGAAATATATATACCTTGAGTCTTTTTGTCCTTTCTGCCAACTCAGAAGGGCACATTCTCACATATGTGTAAAATAAATGTAAGTCCACTGAAATTAAGTCCTCGAATCTTCTACACTAAATAGCATAACTGACTGTAAAGTAGCCTGACATGGATATAAATATTCTTATACAAAGTATAGTTATTTAGCATTTAAATAAATTCATGCAGATGGAATTTAACTGTTGTGTTGTTCTGTACTGTTATGTTTAAATTATTCTCATGGCAGTTTTTTTCAGAAGTATTCATGAAAAACTATATTGAAATGATAGAAATTATATTGAATTATTGAAATTACTTAAGAATCTGAAAACAAGATCAGAAGTATTTGGAAACTGTGGTAACTTCCAAACATTTACTAGCTATTGCAAAATAAGTTTATCCATGTGGATTTCATGGAGGTGACAGGCAGAGATCATCTTGTTATTATTGACAAAGGAACAATATCTACTATATTCTCCCCTATTTTCCTGTTTCTGCTTTTTCGTATCTGGGTTACTTTCTTAGTAATTATTACACACTCTCTGTTTATCAGTATCTCCTTTTCAATAATAACTTTTGTTTCTCCCCAGTTTTACAGATAGATAGAGGTCTTACATGTTATTATATTTTAAGGTTTACAGAAATAGGAAGGAGATAAGGGAAGATGGACTGCAAATGCCTTAGCTGTGGAGAAAGCTGAGCTCATGTACTGCATGAATGAGAGAAAAGGAGACCTTATAATTGCATGACCCAAGAGTAAAACTTCAGTAGCACTTTGCAACTGCTTAGACATGAAAATCAATCAGCTACAGTACCTCTGTCCTTAGGAAAGCAGAGTTCATTACATCTAGCTCTCAGAGAACATTAATTTTCTGTAAGTGGGATTTACTAGCTACACCTATACTAATAAATAAAACACTTCAAGACTTTTTCTCTGTCCGTAAGGAACAAGTGGCACAGGTTTCATCCATAGGATTAAAATTTCTTTCCTCCCAAAACAGAGTGCTCGTGTTCACACCATCTATGTGACTGCTCTCTGTGCCCAGGAAATGCTTGGGAGAGTGCTGGATGGCGTGGAGCAAAGCTGCATCAGAAACCGTGTCAGTGATTTAACAAAATATACAAGTGTGTTGTGCTTTGGCCCTAGTCACCACACAGTTTCTTGCTCTCCCTCCCCCTCCCCAGCGGGATAGGGAAGAGAATTGGGAAGAAAGGAAAACTCGTGGGTTGAGATGAAGACAGTTTACTAGAATAGCAAAGGAAAACTACAATAATAACAGAATATAAGGATACTAACATATACAAAATGAACAATGCACTATTTCTCACCACCTGATGTCCCAATGACCAATACAGCCCATCCCGAGCAGCGATCATGGAAACGAAAAACCGAGCAGCAAGCAAGGGAGCAAAAGGGAGATAGCAAGATGCCCACCCTCAACCAACCCCCACAGATATACTGAGTATGTCGTTTATGGGATGGAATACTCTCTTTGGCCAGTTTGGGTCAACTGTTCTGACTATGCCCCAGCTTCCTGCACCTGCATATTAGTGAGACCTGGAAAGCCGGACAGTGTCCTTGGTCTCTTTAGCAACAACGCATAACATCAGTGTGTTTATCAACATTCTTCACATACTAAATCCAAAATACATTGGTTACTGAGAAGAAAATTAACTCCATCCCTGCCAAAACCAGGACAAAGTGCACGCACACAAGTGTCCTTGACCTTTTGTTGTGGTTTTGTTTAGTGAGGAGGGGCCTAAGGTGGAAGCTTCTGTAGGAAACTGCTAGAAGTTGCTCCCCTTTGTTTAGTGGACTCGGCTGGGCCTAGGGCGGACCTGCTGCTGGCCTAGGCTGAGCCAATTGGTAGCAGAATGTTCCGTGATAACGCCTCTGTGATAACGTATTTAAGAAGGGGAAAACAGAAAAAAAAAGAGAAGACAAGATGTGAAGAAGCTGCGCCGGGGCAGAGGCCCAGAGGGGGATGCACAGGGCTTATGGGCCTTGCAGGCCTCACCCTCTGGCCTCTCGCCAGGCGGCCGACTGGGCCCAATTCAGCCCGGCCCGGCTGCAAGAAGTGGAGAGGAGATGAGATGGATGATGTGATCCTGAGAGGCGTCTGCCAGCCTGTTGTGAAGAACTTTTCTTCTGAGAGAAACAGCTGCAGACGCCAAGGTCAGTTCAGAAGGAGGGGGAGGAGTAATGCGGCTCCTGACCAAGATTCCCCTGCAGCCTGTGGTGATGACCATGGTGGAGCGGGTTGTCCCCCTGCAGCCCATGGAGGTCCACGGAGGAGCAGAGATCCACTTGGAGACCGTGAAGGACCCCATACCAGGGGAGGTGGATGCCTGAAGGTGGCTGTGCCCGTGGAGGGCCCACTGGGGCAGCCGGTCTGGAGAGACTGCACCCCATGGAAGAGATGACCCACGCCGGAGCAGTTTCGTGAAGGACTGTGGCATATGGGTGGGACCCCACACTGGAGCAGGGGAGGAATGTGAGGAGTTCTTCCCCCAACAATGAAGCAGCAGCGTAAAACATCGTGTGATGAACTGACCACAACCCCCATTCCCTCTTCCCCCCTTGTGCCGGTCGGTGGGGGGAAGATAGTAGAGATAATGTTAAGCTTGGGAAGAGGGAGGGGTGGGGAGGAGGTTTTTATCTTGTTCTCTGTCTCATTATCCTGCTAGTTTTAGTAATAAATGAATAGTTTTCCCCAAGTTGAGTCTGTTTTTGCCCGTGACGGTAACTTTAAGGATTTCTCCCTGTCCTTATCTCAAACCTCGAGCCGTTTTTCTTATATCATCTCCCTCTGTTCTCTCAGAGGGTGGGGGGAGTGAGAGAGAGACTGCGTAGTCTGGTCCCGATCCTGGCTGAACTACAACACCTTTTCAGTATACTGATATATGTATTATACCACTGTGTCACACCATGACAGGAAGATCTGAAATGGTCTACAAACTAATGTAATTTCTGAATGAGAAAGTTTAACAAATCACAGGATTAAGATTTGCATGAGCTGTGATTCTTCTCTCTTGAATTCAGTTACCTAAACATAAATAACCTACTTAAGTTCTATCCCTTCTACAGTATGAAAAAATTAATTACGTGATGTAAAATTGTTGCCTATGACTCTCCAGCGTTACAAGGAGCCTAAGGTTTTGAACTGTACCTTACTGACTAAAACTTTTAAGCTTCCTGAAATCAAAGTCAGTAACATCATCCCTCCTTGCTTTTTTTCTGAGCACAGAAGCAGCACTTCTGTTGTTTTGTTGTTCCCTCCAATACATTTTGCCCCGTGAATTATGGAATTGCTTTGATTTGCTTCTTTCAAGTGAGATCCACCTGGCTATGTCTGATTAAATGTAACTCTGATTTTTTCATCCTGTCCCCCTTGTAGCTATAAAAGCCCTTTTTGACATTCCTTCTTACTTCAAACCCACCAGAAGACTGTGATCTGTAGCAGTAATTGTCCCTGTTTTGAAGGGCTGGCATTAACATTTTAATTTTTTTGGCTTGTACTTGGAAAAGTTTTGTTTTGCAATTCCACACTCAGCAAGGAGCTGAACTCAAGTGTTTTCACCAGTCTTTAGGTACCCCATTGTCCTACGGCATTTTCATGTCCATGCTCAGTCATTCAGGTTTAGAGGCTTGCGGTTCTGGCTCGTTGGATAAGCCCGTGAAAAGAATCTCTAAGCTCGTTTTAAGTCATGCCTTACTACATAATATGGCATCCAACAGCTTCAGAACTGCACACTGATGAGCTGTACACTGATGAGTTCCCTGAATTGCAGCAATTAGTGTTGTGTCAATGGGAGTCTTGAAGTTTCCAGAAGTGAACTCGCTTGCACAATTCCCAGTCCAAGCCCAATCTTAGGTTGTTCCAAGTATGGAAGCACAGTCAGTCAGTCTTCCCCGCTCACTGAATACTCTGTGTTATAAAGATGCAATTTGAGTTAAATTTGATTTAAAATACATTGTCAATTACTTACATATGATTGGCAGGACATGCACAGTAATTCTTCCACTAAAATCAATGGGATGATTAGAAAAAAAAGCAGTATTTGTGGTTTTATTCCCTTACATCTCAAAATTTGTGAAATAGGTACCTCAATTCATGCAAGTAAGAATGGTATTAGCAGAGTTTCTGATACATAAAGACTGTTTTAAATAGTAGATATATTTTTTTAATAGGCCACAATGTACATGTAACTTATGTATAGTCGTACTTGATATAATGGGATTATATATATATGATTAGTTGTGCATCTCAGTCTTTTTGCGGTGCCATGCACAGATGACTACGGAAGAAGGATTCAGACTACTCAATTTTTCTTTTAAGAAGCACCTTTTCTGAGCCATAAATACATGGTTTAGGAGTAATTGATTTTCTCTGGTAGGGTGCATGGCTTACTTCCTCGCAGTAGAAAAGCAGTGTTAAACTGTCAGTTATTCCAAATATCAGTTTTCATTGCCATGGTTGTTTTGGTCTTCTTGCTAAAATGATTTTCAACAATAAATCAGTAATTTTGCTTTGATCTACATTTATTAACCTTCTTTTACTCCATCTTTATTTAACTTCCCATACAGTAGCAATCTGAATTCAACTCTGTTTATTTTTATTTTTACCACACTTTATATAATGTTTTACTGGAGACTTTTTTATACTGCAGAAGCTTTTCTTGCTGTGTGTTGATTAATCATATTTCATACTATCAGCTCCCCACAGCATTTCACACTTTGTGCTTGATAGATACAGTATGTCATCAACTACATTACTGGTGCTCAGATAAACATGTTTATCTTTTACAAGCTATATTATTAACCCTTCGATTTCTGTACTTATAGCTGCCATTATGAATATGTTTGTTGTTTTCATGCTAGTTCTTTCCTTGTTAATTTGGTAGTATTTTATTTCAACAAGTTCAGATTACCCCAGAAGTTAGTAGTTTAATGGTCTTTATGCACATGTTGTAAATCATAATATAGCATGTAATTTGTAAACATACAGTTTCAGTGATCCCTTAACATGGGCATCTAATATGTTCTTTCTCATACTTTAATATTTGTGTGCTTTAATAATTTTCCTGTTGCTTTGGTTTTAAATATTATCAAATGTAGGAGTTTAGTTTTATTCTTCTTCCTTTCAAAATGTCTGGATATGCCGAAGAATCACTGAGTTCCCAAGACAACAACTGATAGTTAAGAGGGTCTTAACATGTTTATCTTGTCTAGTAAATAAGTAGAAATACTTTCATTGCTTAATTCTTGACAGAAATTCTTGTGAGCTTGAGATACTCAACGGAAAATACCCTGGGGGATTGGTATTTCTGCTATTGCTTATCCTACCTGCTCTTTTTAGTTAAAAAAAAGTTAAAAGGTTATGTGTTTTACAAAGTTAATTTTTAACATTTTTTATATGATTTATCCACAGTTGAGTTTCCTTCACTTTCAAATGTGCAGAGTCTCACTTCTTACATTCTCTAGGTTCTGATCTAAAGCTATTATATCAATGACAATGTTTTCATGGTTTTCAATAGAGTTTAGCTTGGACACTAACCACAGAATTCTTTTTGTTGTTCATATTGTTATCGGGAAAAGCCTGAGAAGCCTCATTTCTGCATTTAAAAATGCAGAAAATGGGGAAGGTGCTTATTTCTTTTTGTTTCCTGGCTTTTGTAAAACAGCAACTGAATGCATGCATTTTACTGGAATAGTAACATTTCATTTTTCATTGTGGTACATGTTGTTTATTGAGCTTTTGCTGCCTCATTTGGCGTGATAGCATGAAACACAATCTAATGGTTGCGAAGGAAAAGCAGTCTTTGGAATGCAAAGGTCTCAAATTCAGGTTTCTAAGTGTATGTATTATTTATTAAATTTGCTATACATTTTTTCTCTCAGATATTCTGCTTACAAAAAGCTTCCTCACCCCATCAGCATTTCAAATCAACTTTTGCACAATTGCTTAAAAAGTGAAAGGTCTATCTCAGTGTTCATTTTCAGAACTTATTTTCTAGATTTTACATTGTGAAACCTTTTGTCTTCTACATCCTTAAAGAAACTTTTATATTTGAAGTCTTGTTTCGTCTTTGAAGTTTGTGTCTTCATGCCACCAGATCATCTTGTTCTTCACTTTCTTTCCACCTAGATGAGCAGTTTTAGCCACACTAAGGTTTCTGAGCTGACTTGGCCATTGTCATATGCTCCTCTAACTTGTGGGTGAGTTATTTGGTTTCTGCTGGGAAATATTGGTTATTTTTAAATGCAGGAATATCTTGTGCTATAGTTGGGCTAGTTAAGAGTAACATCAAAAGACAGCAATCACCTTCTTAATTTCTAATTTAACACCTAGAAGTGTTAAATGATCCTTTAAAGGAAAGAATTTTAAGTCTATTTTAAAATCACTTATTCGAATGTCAGTACTATTTTTTATTCTTGTTGTCAGAATCTGTTTGATAAAGCATGAGTATGTATGGTGGTAAAAGTACCAAACAAATAATATTTCCTGCAAAATAGGAGACTTACACCTTAATGGTGATATTCATGCTGCTGAATAAGCAGAGATAGCAAGGCTGGACTGCAAACTCTGTTAAAAACACCTGTTAAAAAAACACCCAGGAAACATGCCTCCCTCCTGAGGCAAAAAATACCTTTTCTCTGAGGAGTTGTACTGCTTGTGCCTGGCTCGCTGGCGGACTTGTTTCCTTTCTACTCTCCCCACCTGTGTAGGATCAGGTTGGAAAATTGCTGTCATTTGTGTAGAAAGTACAATAGCTGCTGGCTCCCTGGTGCCGTTGTTGTGCTCCCAGGCTGTTCCTCTGGAGCCAGCTTGAATTTCCTCAGCAGGACAGTTCTGTTTAATGTCTCCTAATATTGCTAAAAGAAAGAATACATAGGACTGTCTATTTTTTCTCTAGAAAATATTAAGCTTAACTGTAGGAGGAAAAAGCTGATGAACATGTTAAAAAGTATATTTTAAAGGGTTTTTTGGAATACCTTCCTAAGGGTAAAACTTATTTTCCTTGCAACAGAACTGGCATAAGAAACAAGTTGGCAAATAACTGCTGTTCATTATTTTTATATATGTTATATATGTATAACACTTGCAAGGGCTGTTTGTTGTGAGTTAAAAATGCTGAAGGGAGTAATAGAATGAGCTGAAGTAAAATAAAACAGCTTGTTAAATCAAAAGTGAAATTATTTGAGTGACCAACTGAAAGTTGGATTAAACTGAGATTAAGTTCATGCAGACTAACTAATATTTGTTATTTTGACTGACTGAATGAAGTCATTAGAAAAAGATTTAGGCATATTTCAAAAGCAATCAGTATTCATAGTTAACGTCATTTTGTGACTAGAATTAATACTGTGTTTTGGTAAGCAATATTTTGCTAGGTTACTGTGTTTTACAAAAATACAGCAAACAAGAAGATCTTGAAAAAAATTAACGAGGACACCTCCTAAAAATGAAAGTACTCTCTGAGAACTCAAACAAACTAACCTGTATAAACTATATTATCATCCCTCACAAACCCCTATTTAATCAGTTCGGTTACATTATTCCATCATCATTAACGGTCCATTGCCTTTACTGTGTTTTCAAATCATTGGTTTCAGGCAGCCCAACTTCACTATTGGAAAATATGTTATTAAATCATCCTCATCACCTAGTTCAACATACTCCAATCCAATCCGTTAACACATCAGAAAGCTTTATTGCCTTATTATCCAACTAGCAAAAAAAAAAAAAAGTAATTCACACAGTGATAGTATGAATTAAGTAGAATTGTGTGTACTGCCTGCTAGGAAAGCTTCTCAAGGGGCTCCGCTCCCTTCTGCTAAAATCTTTCATGTGCTCAGTAGTTGTTAATGTTACTGATTAAACAGTTTCCTCATCAAAAGGGCCCATACATTACTTCTGAGAATTATCTAAATATCTTATATTCTTACGTATGTTTATTCCATACAAACAGCAAGAAGGAAGGAGGTCCCACTTTTCAAAGGGCAATTTGGACTTGTCATGTTTTAACCCCAGTTGGCAACTAAGTACCACACAGCTGCTCAATCACTTTACCCCCACTCCCTCAGGTGGGATGAGGGAGAGAATCAGAGAGCAGAAGTAAGAAAACTCATGGGTTGAGATAAGAACAGTTTAATGACTGAAATAATTAAAAAAAAAAAAACAACAACTTTAAAAAGCAAATAACAACAAAAAGAGAGAAAAAAAAACCCAACACATGATGCAACCACTCACCATCCACTGACCAATGCCCAGATGGTCCCCAAGCAGCTATTATGGAGCAGAACTGAGAGCAATTGTGGAATGATCCTGAGCAGTGATTTTGGAACAGCGAGTTCTGGGAATGTGCCCAACAGTCAACCCCTGCTTACATACTGAGCATGACATCTATGCTATGGAATACTTTCTTTGGCCAGCTTGGGTCAACTGTACTGGCTATACCCATCCCAGCTTCTTGCACCTGCATATTAGCAAAACTTGGGAACCTGAAAAAAGGCCTTTACAACTAATTACATCAGTGTATTATTAATATTCTTCACGTACCAAATCCCATGCTAAATACAAAACACAGCAGCTATTTAATCCCAGCAAAAACCAGGACAGGACTGACCTGAGCAGTATGACTGTCCAAAGTAAAGAAACAGAATTTCTCAGACTGTGCTGACTTGATGACAAGTTGCCTGTGGTGAGCATTTTGAAGTAAGCACTGAAAATGACTCATGATCTAGTCCTACAATCAAAAGAAAGATGGTAGGAATTTTCTGGTTTTTACTTTTATCAGAAGTACCATGAGCTAAAAGGCAAAAAATTGTTAAAGATGATCATTTTGTGTCACAGTTAAAGACAAATCAGTAGCTCTTACCTTAGCTGATACTGTCTTGTTTTAAATGTGGAGAAAAACAGTTATCTGCTAACTCCCCTACTCTGCTACCTTCACTGCATGCCTTAATTTAATATCCTTCTGGTGCAGTTAACTCTACAGTCTTTTAAGCCCTTTACAGCCAGATACTCTGTATATCAAGAAATATAATAAAAATTAACTTGCCTCAGTTCTATTCCTAAAATACCAGTAATATCCTGTACAGCCAACTGCGGCGGAAAGCAGAAGGATTATCTCTCTGTAAGTACTGCTTTGCTGGGTTGTTGGTTTTTTTTTTTTAAGCCTATTGCTTCCGATATTGCTTGTGAATAATATTACACAAAAATTACATAGACTCTGCAAAAAGGAGAATAAATCAGTTCACTCCTGATTTATACATCAATTACAGAAATTATAAACTTTCTAGCTCCAGTAAAATATTTTGTTGATGATTTCTTCTTTTTTTTTGGTCTTCTTTTTGTATTTTTCCTGCTGTCCTACACCAATATAGTCCATTTCATGTTTTTTAAACTTGACCTTTTGTATGTGTATAAGTCATGGAAAAGGAATCATTCCAGAAATGCAACTTGGGATCCCTGAGGAAAAAAAAAAAATGGTGCCTCCCAATATGAATTTGTACCTTCTTGTGTGACCTTTGGTGAATATGTTCAAAGTTTCACTCTTTAAAATCACATAACTTCTGTTTATGAGGAATCAAGCTCACAAAATGTTTTGACTATTGCCCATATTGGTGACATTTGGAGCTTACTCGATCTTCTGTGAAGCTTCCTTGCTCCATTACCTCTAGTGGAACTAATACTCAGATGCTACCTTAAGAATAGGTGTCCCTGATAACCACCGAGGTCCCTCCTTCCCATCTCATTCAGTGATGAATGAGAACACGGGAACAATAAACAAATCATAGAGCTTGCTACAGCAGTTCTAAGTATAATATAATAAAAAAAAAAAAGGAAGTAACCATATAGTATACAGCCTCATTAGTGCATAACACGACGGTCAGATGATTTGGTTTAAGTTACGAGATGAGATGCAATGCTTACAGCTTCTCCTTTCCTCCTGCCATACCTCTCTTAACCATACAAAAATCATATGAGACGATCAGAGGAACTAAGTCAGTAAGGCTTAATCTCTCTGTGTTTTCATAGAAATGATGTATAGTATTTTTTTCAATTGGTTGACCTTTTACTGTCAAAAGCACAAATCTATGCCAGCCGTTTAATTTCACTTTCTGTTCACACAGTTTTCATGAATATAATTAGAGAGATAAAATAATTGCCTAACCTCTGTGCCAGAGTTACATGTTCTGTTGAATAGAAACACAAAAACAGTAGAGTTGGGGGCAGAGGAAGAGTACAGGGAAAGAAATGAGGAAAAACAAGTGATATTGTGTGGAAGGCAAACTAACGATGCCAGATTTCTGCACATCTGTTGCATGTCAGAAACCTTAGCTATATCTAAGCTTTGGGACCTGCACCGTTCCTGGCTCACCAGGACAAGGCTGTGCTTCCTGTATTCAAAAACATCCTTGGCATGCATGATCCCATCCTTGAAATCTCAATTCCTCAAGAAGAAAACATAAGGTTCTAGGCTGGGAAAACCCAGAAAGTCAGTATGAAACATACAGATCCTAACTTTTTTTTTGGCAAAACTAATACATGTCAGTGGTATAGAAAGAGAATTGGAAAACTCATCTGGCAGAAGCCTCTGAAAGCTCAATTAATTGTTTGAATTTATAAGGTTCACCTACCAACTAATCTAATTCCCTATCAGATTTTCTCAGAGCTTTAATGCTCAGCTGTCCAAGGGGTGGAACCCTGTCTTCATCTTTTCAATCTCTTGAATGTATGTATGCACATGGACTCTAGTATTTTAAACTCAAGATAGGATGTGTCAGCAGAATTGCATGTTGAATTTATTTACTGGGTTGGACTTGCTGAATGATGTACCAAGTGAGTTTTGAGTAAGCATCTGGAATTTGTATTCCTGTGCAAACTACAGTGCTTCAAATTTCTCCAGTCAGCAACAATTTTACTAATCCGTGATCAAACTTTGCAAAAGGAATTAATTTTTCTGTAATATAATTGCTGTTCTTGCAGATTTCTATGAAATGTTGCTCTTTTTTATAATCATCTTTAAAAGTTGCACTTGCAGCTAAGTACAGTTATTATACAGAATGTGTCTGAAAACAACAAAGCTGCATGATTGACATTCACAGGTTTCATCTTTTGAATGACAAATAATCAAAGTGTAAGCTGCACTTTTTTCCACTTTTGTTTTTCATAGCATAGCCAACATCTCAGTGGTCTAAAGATTTTAATACTAGCAAAAGGGGAAAAAGAATGCAATTACCATGCCTGACATCCTTAATCAAAATGAAAACACAATTGTTTGAGAGAAATTGCAAAAGATGCAACACTGGACTTCCTTCAGGTGCAAGTTAAAAGAGAGGTAGCTACAATGTCCAGCACATGCTTTAAGCTTTTCAGCTGGGGGTTTGAAATGAACAAACTAGTAGTTTGGAGCTTTGGGGAGAAAAGCGGTTTATCTTAGTGAGCACTAAAGTCTTGTGAGAATCTTACCACAGGTGAAGTGTTCACTTAAACACATGGGCAGCAGGAAGGATTGCGTTGATATTTGTTTCTTTTCCATTAGGGATTTTTGTCGGAGGTAGAAGTGCCTACAAAATTTATTATTTTTCATTAGAGAACTGCAATGCAGGGGCTGAATTCGTAACCAGAACTCAGATTTCTGGAGGCATTTTAAATCTTGAATCCTTTTCTCTATTATATAAGAATCTTATTATTTACTATCCCTGAGCAAGAAGGCTACAGATTTTGCTTCTTATCCGAAGTGGCATTTATTTCAATTTTATAAAATTAAAAGAAAAATCCTGTAAAAAGCATAAAGTGTATGCCATAATATGGCTGGAACTTAAATTTGCCTGCTCCTTCTTAAATTTCGTCAACAGCAGCAAACAAGAATCTTGCTGGTTGTTTTAAAGAGAGATAATTTATTAATCACAGGTGGTAATGGTACATATCATGCCTAGAAGAATCCAGACACACAAAAAAAGGAGATATGGACTGTTGGGTTTGTAACCAGAGTGCTTATGGCAATAACAATCCTCTAGAGCCACAGTATTTATAAACCTTTAAAAAATGCCAGACAAAGCAGTAAGTTGTGCATAAAAATATTGCCCTTGATGTATGGAACATCAGAGCCCACCTTGAAGTATGTAGACCTGAGTGAAGAAGTCAAATCAGGCACTAAACGAAATGGCAGACACTGATATTCTGAACGAACCAGACCTTATGCAATAACACAGAACAGAGTCAGAGTTGTAAACAGAAATATAAATTAGCAAATCTAATCTTCAGTAAATACTAAACTGTAGTACTTACCTAGGTGTTTTACTTTAAGAGTGTTTTAATTCTTCTTGAATTTGGATTGTTTGAGGAGTTGTGGGGGGTTTTTTGTGTATTTGTGTATACAAAAGAAAATATATACCAAAAAAGACATTACCAGAAAATAGCTAAAGCTAATTACAGTGTTAAGTTATAGAAGGCTACAAAGGTAGAAAGAGGCAAAACAGACAAAACCAGAAAAAAATGAAAGACAATTTACAATGAATATGATACAAGACCTAGACAAAGGCCTTTTCTTCAGTCTCCTCAGGTTCATTTCTGATGGGACTTTTTATACTGTGCGCTGATAGTTGTCACGAAGAGAGTAACTGGAAGGTTAATATCTGCTTTCATATGAGCAGGGCAAATGAACTATCTGAAATCTATAGGCTGAGAAAAACTGACGCCTGTTCCTGCCACTCTTTTTTCAGCTTCTAGGGAGGATTTTTAAAAGCAACAATTTTCCTTTTATCATCCTGCCTTTGACACTAGGAAGATCACAATCTCTTAGTCTCACAATCTCTACTGCTCCTCATCGCATGCCAACAGCATGGGTACTCCTTGATTTTCTATCTATGAGTAAGTGAGGCTGCTGCTAATTTGCGAGCTGGTCCTGAAAGGAGTTGGCACTTGCAACTCTCATTAATATCAAATGAGAGAAAAAGAACACAGAGCTTTGAAACCTCACTATTGCCGTTTTCCAATGGGCTCTTAAAAGGCCTGTCACATCCCCTGTCCTCTGCTCTAATCATTGGGATTTTCTTTTAGCAATTATCATCCTGCTTACTGTGTTCATGCACCACCATATCGAAAGAGCACGTTCTTCTGGGTGCACACAAGTCTGGACATCACCTGGATCCCTGAAATATCTTTCACATTTTTTTTTTCCTCTCTGCACATGGGCTAAGCAGTCTTTTGTGCTCCAGAGGTTTTATTTTAGTCCACATCTCTGCAACTAGCTGACATTGTTGTAAGCATAGCAATACTTTTCAAAAGAAGCAATATGTATCAGAGGTGAAAGCTGCAGGAAAAAAAATAAACCCCTACCCTAAGCTACGAATCTGTTTCACTGTTTTGTGAAAGATATACTCTAAAATTTCTTGTTTCTTATGTTTCCTTATTTCTGGATTTCAACCTATCATAGGTTGGAATGATGCAATCTCTGCAGATGCCTATAACTTCCTAGCTTTTTAATGGACTGGGATTTATTGAGATTAAAATGACTGGGAGAGAGGTATCGCCAAATGTACTTTCTGCTGAACCTGAAGTGCTATATATACTTCTCCGACCTTCAGAGTATAATTGTGCTCAATGTTGTATAAAATGACTACTTGTATTTTTCAACATGCTATGACGAGACGGAAAGTTTCCCGGCATCTTTTAAAACATGGCCTCCGTTAAAGAAAATTCTACACAAGCTATTGAGGAAAAAGACTAAAATTAGAAAAAAAAATAATAGTTTTCTATTGATAGATTCAGAAATAATTAAGGAAGTGAGAAGGAAAAAGCATGTTTTTGTGTACAATCTCAGCAAATTTCTGGGAAGGATCCCTTCATTTTCCATGTTTAATTAAATAGGAAAAATATACAATCCAAAGTCCTTATTTTCACTCTGCTATTCAAAGAAATCCTTGATTAACATATGGTAATGCTGTGACTGAAAAAAAAAAAGTACTAAACTTGTAAATTTAAATCTATAAAAGAACACTAGAGGACATTCACAATGGAAGCATCCATTCTGATTTATAAAGAAAACATACATATATGAAGTAATATGAATATAATACATGTTTTTAAGCAGACATATATAGGTAGAAATATACATAATAATCTCTCACACATGTGCCTTAACCATTATTTTCAAGAATGCTTTGCAATAATATAATCTACAACTTTAAAAAGCAAAGAAAAGCTAAACTCAAAGGGTTATGATTTTGTTCTAGTAGAAGGCCAGAGCCAGGATTAGAAATTCAGAGTTTCTAATTCTCAGACCACAGCTTGATCCACCAGATTTTGTTGTCTCAAAAAGCCACTCTAAATAAATTCATTAAAGCAAATATTGTGTTTTGCACTTCAGAGGTGCAGTTTTAGCAGTTATACTCTACAGTACGAAATAAGGAGAAGTACTTTTAGGTTAAAATGTTTATGCTCTGTTGATTTACATATAGGTCAATCTATTGAATAATGCATATTCTTCTATACTTATTATCATGAAGTACCTGGTGTCTGCCTCTGGATAAATTAAGCACATCTTGAATGCTCACAGAAAGAAAAGATTAGGCAGCTGCTCTAAAACTGTTTTTCCCTAAGAATTCTTTCTGGGAAGAATAAAAATGAATGTATTTGATGCCTAAAAGTGTTTCCTATTAGAAGATAAACTGTTACGCAATCCAGTACAGATCGTTCTATAATTTGTTATGTGATTCTAATTTATATATTTTTGTAGTGGAGTGAGGAACCATTTCACAAAGTTACACACAGTTTTTTTAATTGATTTTTGAAATGAACACCTTCAAAATAAACTTTTACAGAAGTAATTTGGAAGTACAAAATCTACATTTGTATAAACGTAAAAGGGAAACATATGGGTATAAGTAAACACATATATACAACCACTCCTGAATATGTATTATATAGAAGTGACTTCTTTGAAACCTTGTAATGAAAGTCTTTGCTGGTAAATTAATTAATTAATATAAGGCTGAAGTCTAAAATAAGTAACATCTTTGCTGTCATATTGGCTCCCTGAAGGTGTTTGATATTTGACCTGAAGAGCAGGGTTTGCTTGTTCTTCTGTAAGTAAGTAAATAAATAAATCTTCCATGAGGACAAGAACCCTTACAATTAATATGAAATTACAGACTGTTAAGCTTGGAGAAGAGAAGGCTCCGGGGAGACCTTAGAGTGACCTTCCAGTACCTAAAGGGGGCTGACAAGAAAGATGGGGACAAACTCTTCAGCAAGCCCTGTTGTAATAGGACAGGGATAAAGGTTTTAAAACAGAAGGAAGCAGATTCAGACTGGACATAACGAACAAAATATTTACACTGAGGGTGGTGGAACACTGGCACAGATTGCCCAGAGAGGTGGTGGATGCCCCGTCCCTGGAAACATTCAAGGCCAGGTTGGATGGGGCTCTGAGCAACCTGATTTGGTTGTCCCTGTTCTTTGCAGGAGTGTTCGACTAGATGGCCTTTAAAGGTCCCTTCCAACTCTGATGATTCTATGATTCTGTGATTCTCCATAAAGCTCAGATTTCTGGAGATTTCCACAACAGTGATAATTTACTGAAATACCTGTCAGAGCTGGATTTGCTGTCCCTGTTATGATCACAGAATTAACATCCTATTGAGACACAAGACACTATCACCTTTGGCTATGGGTCAGAACACCACTTTGGAAGTTTTCCTACCAATTCCTCTAACACCCTTACAGGAAACTACATGGTTGTCTTTTGTCAGAAATAAATTAATCAGATTGAACGAGAAAAAAAAAAAAAACAAACAAAATCAAAACCACTTGCAGGGAAAACTCTTTCCTTTTTCTAATTATACTTTGTTGTTGTTAAAGACCATTTGTTATTCAATAAATAATCAGTACCTCCTTATAAACTAAAATTCCATGTCTGCTGTCCATGGAGTACCATCAATGAGTTTTTGATCCCAGCTAGTGAACAAACTTGCACTAGAAATTATATTTAAGAGAAAGAAATAATTTTATGAATGTGACTATGATGTAAGCAAGGATAGTGTGAGGGTTTTTTGTGTTTATGGAGCGAGTTTTTTTGATTTTTGGGGGAATTTTTTTTTTGTTTGTTTGCATTACTACTTACATTCAAGTTATCTCCTGTTACTGTATACACTAACATGTGATGTCGCTCAAACCTGATAATTTTCTAATATCGAGCTTTGGATATCACAGGGTACATCTTTACACTGAATGATGACACAATCACCCAAACATTTCATTATTAGCAGTATCACAACACCATGAACACTGGCTTGTGCCAGTTAACAGTTGTTGTATATTCTAATTATCAGGCTATATTGCTTTCCTAAGGGGAAGGAATTAAGCATTTTTGAAACTGCTTATATTTCATTTTAACAAAAAGTCTTTTTGCCTGTCGTTTCCCTAAAAGCATGGGTTTTAGAAATACTAAACATTAAGACACTGGTGTAATGTAGTTAGGATGCAAAATCTGTTTTATTTTGGAGAAAGATGAAGAAGAAAGGTATAAATGCATGTACGAATCATACATAAACACTGCATACTCTCATAGCAAAAAACTAAACAATGAGAATACAAGAGAAAATATGGTAATTTAACCACACTGTAGAATAGGTCTAATCATTGGCATTCCTTAGCTTGGCAGTGTTGCATTATTGTGCAATTTGACTTCAGTCATGTGTCAAAGCTGTCTTTGACGTATTCTGGGTATAACAATAAAATAAATTCCTAGAAATGTATTATTAGGCTACAGATATTATACACATCAACGTTTAAAACAACTTGTAGGGCATAATGTTTTGTTCATTATAGTGTATTGCAGAGGGACCTTGACAGGCTTGAGAGGTGGGCCCGTGAAAACCTCATGAAGTTCAACAAGGCCAAACACAAAGTCCTGTACATGGATTGCAGCAACCTTGAGCACAAATACAGAATGGATTGTGAGCAGCCATGAGGAGAAGGACTTGGGAGTGCTGGTGGATGAGGCACTCAACATGAGCCGACAATGTGTGCTCGCAGCCCAGAAAGCCAACTGCATCTTGGGCCATGTCAAAAAAAGCGTGGCCAACAGGTTGAGGGAGGTGATTCTGCCCCTCTACTCCGCTCTAGTGAGACCCCACCTGCAGTACTGCATCCAACTCTGGAGCCCCCAACATAAGAAGGACATGGAGCTGTTGGAGTGAGTCCAGAGGAGGGCCACAAAGATGATCAGAGGGCTGGAGCACCTCTCCTATGAGGACAGGTTAAGAGAGTTGGAATTGATCAGCCTGGTGAAGAGGAGGCTCCAGGGAGACCTTATAGTGATCTTCCAGCACCTAAAGGGGTCTTATAGGAAAGACGGGGAGAAACTGCTCAGTAGGGCCTGTTGTGACAGGACAAGGGGTAATGGTTTTAAAATAGAAGGAGGTAGATTCAGACTGGATATGAGGAAAAAAAATTTACAGTGAGAGTGATGGAACACTGGCTCAGGTTGCCCAGAGAGGTGGTGGATGCCCCATCCCTGGAAAGATTCAAGGCCAGGTTGAACAGGACTCTGAGCAACCTGATCTGGTTGGAGATGTTCCTGCTTCTTGCAGGGGGCCTGGGCTAGATGACCTTTGAAGGTCCCTTCCAACCCTAACCATTCTATAATACTATCATTCCAAATCTGTTCTGCACCAAATAACTGTAGATTAAAGATCATTAATTTAAAATGCAGAAAAATAGTGAATAGATCAAGACAATATCAGTTTTAAATATTTTAGGTGTTCTTAGGTTTCAGTAATATACCTTGCATTCTGATTATTACACGTCAAAGTTGCCTTCCTACTTCTACAACATTGATTCGTTCAGTGTTATTAAAAAAAATCCTCAAAAATAAATGCTTCCAAATATCTAAAACTTTTAATGATCTTTAAAATAATAGAGGTAACATAATGGGTTACTGTACATAATCTGTAAGATTTCTGAAGAAATCTCTTAGCAGCTCTTTAAATGCTTGTATCACGCACGTACACAATAATTTTCACACACTTTTTTAGCGTTTCAGAAATACTAAAAAATGAAAGGAAAACATGAAAATATGTTAATTTGACCTTTAATGTGCATGAACTGCCACCTCTTGTGTCATACGCTAGCACTTCAGACTGGATATCCAGAATTTTGAGGTTATCTTCAGACTTGAGTATATTAACCGTTATAAAGTGTCAGTGCCTTGGTTGAAATCAAACCAGCTCCAGGTATTTATAGAACCAGTGATTTAAATATTGGGAAACTTATTATTGTTCCCAGTTTTGCAGCTTGTAAACTAGCCACCCTGCATCTGTGTAACAATAGATCCACTTCTAAAACTGCTTTATTTTACAGCTTGTCCTCTGAGCTATAAAGATAAAGGCACGGGTGAGGTGGAGGGGGAAGAAAATAAAATGACATGTCAGCCTCACACGGTAATCCATATCAATATGGTCTTTCCTACCCTCAAGAGTGATCTTGCCAGACGTGCACTGACTTAACAGATCTGCCACTGGAAAGCTCCTTACTGAAAGCTGTTGCTAAAAAAAATCTGTCTTTCAAAAAGGTACAAATCAGCAAGCCAACTGCTTCCTGCTTCTCGGGTAGGATGTGTTTTGGTGATAAAATAGGTAAATGTCTGTTAGTTATTTTAACATCTTCACGCACATGATCTCTCAGCTAGGCATCTGCTTTCATCTGTTATAAAATCCTTGATTCTGATCAACTCTTTGCCACTTTGCAGCTGAGTAGCAGCCCTAAAGAAGAACATTAGGCAGAGATAATAAATTCACAGGCTGTGCACATACTTGAAAAAGGCACTGCTTACCATGAATACTCAGCTAGAATATTTATCAAATTGTAAACTCTGTTGCCATGCTCAAGTAGATTTCCTTCTAATACTCAGTAATCCCTGATTTACACTTGGATTGTCAAACCCAGGAAGTTAAAAGCGTATTGAGGACTCAATAAAGGTCCTCCCTGCTGCTTAATTAAGCTTAGCGTGGTGCTCAGCCTCAGTGCAACTACGTATGACTCCTCTGCCTTTCTGTGAGATTTTGGGAATTTGACTTTTGTTTTGTTTGCAATCATAATTACAGGTCCAAAGACAGACACCTTGCTTTTCAGTGATGGCTTAATTATACCCGTTGTTTCCAATAGGCATATGAGGCATTCTGGTTTCTTTGTGTGAAGCAATACTCTGTTTCTTGCCTTGCTAGCGTCTCTATTGTACCAAAACCATTGTCATTGCTCACTCATTTGAACGTCTTCGTCTACTATTTCCTCCAGTGACCTTTTCTTTGCAGCTCTCCCTTAGTTCAGCCTCTGTAAGATTCACCCACAAGATGCTTGCCCTTTCCTACACTTAAAGCTGTAAAACAAGCAAATGAACCTCACACTTCTGTCATTCAGATCATAAAAGCATGAGTAAGGTTTGAAAAAAAAAATAAAATGGGAAGAACTTGCCCTTAGAGATCAAGGATCTCGGAGTGAGGACAGTCATGCTCATCTTTCTCAGACCTGACATTTATGTGAGAAGCCAAAATAGAGATCTTTAATGTTCCTGTGTAGTTCTCCCGATACGTGAAGACAGTTTCACTTAAATGATGTTGTAATTCTCAATTCCCACACGAAACATCTGAAGATTTTAGTTCCTCCTGGTGAAAAACACAACAGTAACAGAGATGCTTTAAAGCTCTGCCTAACAGAGAACTAAGACAAAAATCTAGGTAGCCAATAATAAAATACCTTTCAGTAGGTGACTGGCAAACTGAGGTGACTGGCAAACTGAGGTGACTGCACAGAAGCCTAAATAAGTTGCTTGTAGGTGTCAGTTAATTCAGAACATGATAGATACTCACTGTTGGCATGACATTAAGGAGGGTGAGCAGACAGTTTTGCTGAGATCTGAAGGTGCTGTTGGTAATAATAATGTACTTGTTAGGGAAGCCCCTTGAAGACTGAAAGATTTGACATAAGGAGACTTGTGGTCCCATTTTCCATTTACATAAGGAGACGTGTGCTCCCATTTTCCATTTACATTCATACTCACAGGTCAAAACCTACAGTTACGAGCCAGGCTCTGGAATTTAGGTGGAGAGCTGCCTCCTCTTGTACCAACAGAGCCCAGGGGTGAAGAAGTCCTACAATTACAACCAGACTTTGTAATCCTTGTGACTGAAGAAATGGGAACTTAGGAATATTCCTAAGATATCTCAAGAATTTAGCAAGTGGCTGTCATTGAATTAAACCCTGAGAATCATTTCTGTCTCTTCCCAGAAGAGTGGGAATGTGTAAATTTGTCTTACGTACTTGTTCTCGCGTCCTAGCTCTTCTAGTGACAACACAGTCAGTTGTAGCACTCTTAACAGGAAGAATACAGTACTTAAGACATGATTCTCTCTTTTAACGAGCAACTTCTGCTCACTTAGTCATCTCCCATCAGAAAGGAACTCAGCTAATCTGAATCTCAGCTGCTAGAGATGCCTACGTCATGGGGCCTGACACAGGACTGCGTTCCCACTGCCTGCAGCAGCCAGGATTTAATTTGAGCCTGTGTGCCAGCCTGCCAGTGAGTACATGAGCCAGGATTTGACCTGTGTAGTAGGTGGAAGAACTCTGGCTTAAGAATGACTGAAACTCCAAAGTGGTCTGAAAGCAGAGGTGGAGCACAGCTCTTTCAAGTGACTGTGTGAAAACATGTACATCTCGCTCAGTCTTGTGTGAATCGCCATGCAGGGACTGAATGTTTACTTTTTCAGTCTAAAAGAGGTATATGAAGGTGTTCAGATATTGCATGTCTGCAGGAGGTATTTGAAACTGAATGTGGGACCGACCACTTCCAGATTAGACGTGGTAGCATTCATGGCCTTGTGCACAGATCCCCATAAACAAAATAAAGGTGTACAGAAGAGTCTACCTTTGCTGTAGGCAGATATTGGTCTTATTATCTCGTGTAATTCACACTAACAGAAAAGTGACATTTATTCTACTCATATAGGTGACTCCCATAACTGTGTATTGCAGCTATGAATGGTTGTTCCCAACAGAAAATAACTACTATGTGATCACGCTGTGTTTTGTGGATCTTCTAAGTGTGAAATGGTAATTTCTAGTTAATTGATGTGTATCTGGGTAGCAGCAGAACATGGGGCATCTCAGTTTTTCTCTTAGAGGAGAAACCTGTGACGCAGTTACAGTTCTTCTCTCGGCGCAGCCTGTGTGTTTATAAAACATAATGTTCTATTTCCTTGAGCAGAAATTTTAATGAAGGAAACAGACTTCAGTGAGATGTCATCGCTTATTATGGCTGGACTCAATAATCTTAAAGGTCTTCCAACCTAAACAGTTCTATGATTCTATGAAAGCAGACTGTGCATGTACCTTCAGAAGTCTGGCTCAGATATTGTAGTTGACACAAAAAGTCCCAAATGTTCCCTCCCTAAATGCTAGGCATGGCAGTTTAAAACATAGCAGATTGATCTAGCCAATTATTCTTGTAATACAAACAATAAGATAGAGAAACCCAATTTTTCTATTGTGTCAGGAGGCTCTGAATATGTTATGATAAAGCTTCATCCTACTCACACATGCTCTGTTGCTATGGATGGGTATTTATGTTTAAAGGATCCTTGCTTCTTTGCTTAGAAAATCAATTAGGCGCAGCCAGAGACTGTGGGTCTCACAGCCATTTCCTCCTCCAAGCAATGCATCTCTGAAGCACAACTTTAAGCTCAGCAACTTTTAGAGCACACTTTTAAGAGCAGGCAAATTGTTTCCATTATCTGCAAACACCATGGAAAACTTGCTTTGCCAGTAGCTAGCCTGAGTGTCTTTCTGTCTCATTGGGCTTTTCAAGAGCAACAGAAAAGCTGACTGCAAATGCAGTGCATTTCTTAATATTGTGAAATCCAGAGAAAAATCCTCACAAACCTGTGATTAGCTTGTCTTTATATTTCATCTCATCATACAGCCAGATGCCCCGTGTAAGCACAATTTTTAAAGGCATTTAAAATGTAAGGTCTTATTGGTGCTTTCAGCAGTGGCATTAAATCAGAGCAAAAGACTAAGATGTAACTACAGAGAATGAGTAAAACATAAATAAATAGCACCTGCTTTTCATGACCACATTAAATTACCAGCTTCAAATAAACCTCAGGTAGTTAACATTTCCAGCAAAAAACAGAAGGGAATTAGGTATTCCTGACTTTCTAAACTGCTAAATATCAGTGAAAAAATTACTGGTTTTCATTTTTCATTTTCTGAATTGATTAAAATCATTAAAGCCAGTTCTGGGCTAGACCCACACGCTGTGTCAAATGCTATGCCTACAGCATATGTGATTACAAGAAACTTGTCTTTGCTTTTGTGTCTGCATACAAGGCTACTATGAGTTCAAGCTCTCAAGCTGTGAAATTGTAATCCAAAATCTGTATGGATTTTGTGGCTTTGTAAATTCAGCTTAGACTTTCATGGGTAAAATTATGGATACCCATAGCTGCTATACTGTCTTAAGCAAATATAAATAATTTTCTAACAGATTCACAGTGAAATCTTGGTGTGGTATTCCTGCTAGATTCTTACTAGAAAGGAAGGCACATTATGGTGACTTTTGCTTCTGATTCATGGCTTAAATACTTATGTGAGCAGTTTATTAGCATGGTTAATTTTAATTGATATTTAATATTAAACTTTGAACAAATAAACCAGCTGGCATTGGCTTTACTGCCCTAAAGCTACTTTATTAATCAGGTCTTCTATTTGCTACAGATTACTAAATATTAAACATGAGACTAATGTGGAATGTGTAATTGGAAAATCCTCTTCTAATACAAAAGTGGTTGTTAGATTTTGTGGGGGAGTACAAGCACATACTGACAAATATACTTCCTTCAGACTCTGCACAGGTCTTGCCGCATATAAATATTAGTCCCCTCTAAAATGTTGTTTGAGCGTTTTTCTTAATTTAGTGCTACAATCCTTATCTCCTAATCTTAATTAAAGGATTATCGTGAAAATATTGCTTCCAAATATGTCTCCAATTAATGCTACCTATCTGCACATTAAGGATAACCTAATATTGAGGTGAACAGAAATACTGTTTGGCAAAAACTAAACAGGAAATTAGAAGGGGCAATTTGGTCTTTAACCTTGTGAAAATACCAGGACTTAACTGAAGGGAGCTATTAGTAAAATCAAAAAGCAACAAATATGAGGCTGCTAAAAGAAATTATATTTTGCACATTGTTAAATGGCAAGCTCATTATAACATGAAAATGGTAAAGGCAAGTATCCAGAGGAACTCAAGCTCAAATCAGACATTCAGAAGCATAACACCTTGCGCAGAACTTAAATAATTAATGCACTGTTGTACTTCAAGAAAACATAGCCAATAATTAATATTTATAAAGACATGCCAAACATAGCCAATAATTAATATTTATAAAGACATTGCACCTAATCTCTTTTCCTTCTACCATTTATGAAGAATTTTGCACCTTCCATGTATGCTTCTGTTATCAGCCCAGTTTGAAAAGCTGAACTGGAATACAGTTTGTACTGCATACACATCTCCCATTTCGATGTTCCAGGTAGCTTCAGAGCCACTTTGTCTCTCTTTCTTTGCATAGATTAAATCACTTTCAGACCCCTAAAAAAATTTGCTTAAACAGCTTGTGTCCAAAAATAAAGGTCTGTATCTTATTAGCATCTTGAATCTAACACTTAAGCTCTTTATTTCCACACACAGGTATGTAAACTTACTTAGAAATGTCACAGTTTCACACCAAGTGAATTCATGTCCTGGAACAACATATCAGATTGTTTTTTAAGGCTTGTTATTTAAAAAAAAAAGTTTGCCGTATTTGTATATATGTCATTCCTTCTGCTTTTAAGATGTCATCAGGAGAACTTGTCAGCAATCCGTTCTGTGGAAAGGTGAGGGAAGAAGACTGCTGATGTGAAGACAGTATTTACTCTAAAACAGAGGTGACATCTAAAGTGATTTTGGTGTACCTCAAGACAGAGCTTGACTTCAAGTACTTACATGCATGTCACTGTAGTAAAATGTTTTAGAAAGTATTATAGTATATTATGCCTTTAAATATCTAAAATTTTCCCAAATGTTCTAATCTACAATAGGAGAGATTAAAATTTTCCATTTTGCCATGTAGATATAGTTACATGTCTACCTCTTGGCATACAGTCTTAATCAGCATTTTGAGCTATAATTTCCCATGAGAGGTGTTATACTTGGAAACCGCAGAAATAAAGAATGGTCAGCATCTCACTAGAAGAAGAGCTGTAGAAAAAAATTCACATAATGACTTCTTGCACACAGAAGAAGAGTCAACCTTTTTACTCCATTAAAATGAACAGAAACTATATTGAGACAGAAAAAGGAATAGAGGCCTCTAGACAGCAGAAATGGACCTACTGCTCTACTTGGCCAATCTGGGCATGGTGTCATGCCATGGGCCAAATTGAAATGGGACAAATGAAATTAATGAATCCAGAGAGAGCAGTAAGGGCAATGAGATGCCAACAAACTGAGGCACAGGGAATGACTGAAAGCATTAAGACAGCCAAAAGAAGACAGAGAGGTGATAAGTCTTGTCATTGCAAACATCTGCTCACGGCAAATCAAAGATTAAACCTCAGAGTGTAGTGAGGAATGTTGACAATAGACTTCAAGAGAGGGAAAGAAAGCCTTCTGACGGTATTGGTGGGGCAGTACTGAAGGGGAGTCACTGAGCAGCTCTTACCACTGGAGTCATCAGGAGACATAAGGAAAGCTGAGTCTGCCCAGGACAAAGAGCCAGCTGCCTTCTCTGCTTCCCTGAGATTTAATAATAATATTGGGTAGAAAGCCGAGAGGAACAGAGTGTACTTTCTTGTTCTGCTTTCATTAAGTTAGCACATACTTAAAATTACGCTGGTGTTCTCTGCTAATTACTTTAAGTCATATTGTGCATAGTAAAATAATGTTCTATGACTCTAAAAAACAGAAGAAATCAGCCCACTCTTTTACCAATCAGTATTTCTTTATCACAGACTTTTCCCCATGTAGCTTAAATTTTCAAAGCAGAAATGGAAAAGTTAAAGAAAGTATATAGTGAGGATACTGAAAGTATCAAAGTTTGATATCAAAGTAAGACATGCTTACATATGGGAAAAAAAGAGCCTTTCTACGTTGGTTCTTATATGCTCGATGTGACTAGGACATACTATGATAATCCTCTTACATTCTAATCTATTTTATGTCACTATTTAGATAGTTTGATTATAAACATATATTTTGCTATGTGGAATGTGACTAAGGAGTCCTAAACAATGTCTGCATTTGTGCCTGGGGAGGAAGGAACTTTACGTCTTTCACTGAATTTCCCACATGTAAGAGATACAGTGCTCTGGGGTGAACAATGAAGAGCACGTGACTAATGGACAGGATCCAAGAGAAGCCAACCATGCAAAGCTGATCCAAACATCCACCAGCAGAAAAGTATGTGAAGTATTATTTATTGTAGATTCCTTATTGAGAGGCTCCAAAGCACCATTTGCCATCCAGAAAATTTCTCTAGAGAAGTTTGCTGCCTACCAGGAGTTTGCATTCACAATGTCACTGAGAGACTGCTGAGCCTCATTAATCCTACAGATTATAATCTGCTCCTAGTATTCCACTTAAAGGCCAATGATACTGCAACAAGGCAATTTAGAACCATCAAAAGAGACTATGTGTCTCTTCAAGCAATATTAAAAGAATCTGGAGTACTGGTGGTGTTCTCTATCCTCACAGTCCAAGTAAGGAGATTAGGAAATCAGAGATTTATTGAAGAGGTGAATTTGTGGCTGGTGCTATATGCAAGGTTTTGTCTGGGAAACTGCCCTCAGGGACAAAGGAGGTGAACAAAGCTGGCAGCCCTTTAAGGACATTTTCTCAGAGCACAAGAGCTCTCAATTCCCATATGTAAGAAATTAGGCAAAAAAGACAGGAGGTTGGCATGGCTCAGTAAGGACCTTCTGGTCAAACTGAAGTGTAAGAAGGAAATGCACAGGCGACAGAACCAGGGATGTGAATCCTAGGAAGAATATAGGGACACTACCAGAATGTGTAGGAATGGAATTAGGAAAGCTAAGGCTCAGCTGGAGCTGAATTTGGCCAGGGATGCAAAGAGCAATCAGAAGAACTTTTACAAGTATGTTGATCAGAAAATTAAGATTAAAGAAAAAGTACTTCCCTTGGTAAATAAGACAGGAGAGATAGTGACAGCAACACAGAGGAGGCTGAGGTACTCAACAATTTTTTTTTGCCTCAGGCTTCTTCCCACATCTCTCAAGTTCCTGAAAATCAAGATAGGGACTGGGCGAATGAAGCCCCTCCCATCACAGAAGAAGATCAAGTTTAAGACCAGCTGAGGAACCTGAACAAAGCCATGGGACCTGATGAGATGCATCCTAGAGCCCTGAGGGAACTGGCTGATATTTGAGAAGTCATGGCATTCAAGTTAAGTCCCTCCTAACTGGAAAAAGGGAAACATTGCACTCATTTTTAAAAAGGGTAGAAAGGAGGACCTTGGGAACCACCAATCTGTCAACCTCACTTCTGTCCTTGGGAAGATCATGGAACAGGTCTGCCTAGAAGCTATGCTAAGGCACAAGAAGGACAAGGAGGTGATTTGAGGCAACCATCATGGCTTCCCTACGGGTGAATCATGCCTGAATAACCTAGTTGTCTTGTACACTGGAGTAACTGCATCAGTTGTCAAGGGAAGAGCTACAAATGTTATCTACCTGAACTTCTGGACTGTTAGATGGATAAGGAGTTGGTTTGGTGGCCACATGCAAAGAATTATAATCAATGCCTAAATGTCCAAGTGGAAATTAGTAATGAGTGGTGTCCCTCAAGGGTCCATACTGGGACAAGTACTATTTAACATCTTCATCAATTATGTAGACAGTGTGATTGATTGCATCTTCAGCAAGTTTGCAGATAATGCCAAGCTGAGTGGTGCAGTTGATTTGGTAGAGGGAGGAGATACCATCCAGAGGGACTTTGACAGGCTTGGGGAGTGGGCTCACGTGAACCTTATGCCATTCAACAAGGCCAAGTGCAAGCTCCTGCACTGGGTCAGGGCAATCCCCGAGATCAATATAAACCCGGGAATGAATGGATTGTGAGCAGCTCTGTGGTGAAGGACTTGGGAATACTGGGAGATAAAAAGTTTGACATGAACTGGAAATAGGCTTTTGCTACCCACAAAGCCTATCATATCGTGGGCTGCATAAAAAGAAATGCGACCAGTGGGTCGAAGGAGGTAATTCCCCCCTCTTCTACTCTGCTCTTGTGAGGCCGGGTATGTGGTCCCCAGCACAAGACAGACATGGACCTGTTACAATGAATCTAGAGGAAGACCATGAGAGTGGCCAGAGGGGTGCAACACCTCTCCTATGAAGAAAGGCTGAGAGAGTTTGGATTGTTTAGCCTAGAGAAGAGAATGCGCTGGGAAGACTTTATTGTGGCCTTTCAATATATAAAGGGGTTTATAAGAAAGACAGAGAAAGGTTTTCTACCAGGACCTGTAATGGAAGGACAAGGGGCAAAGCTTTTACAGTCATAGAGGGTCAATTTTTTATCACGAGGGCGGTGAGATACTGGAACAGTTGCCCAGGGAAGTTGTGGATGCCGCATCATTGGAAGTGTTCAAGGTCAGGTTTAGTGGGGTTTTGAGTAACCTGATGTAGTGGAAAATGCCTCTAGTCATGGCAGGGGCTTTGGACTAGATGGTCATTAGAGGTACGTTCCAACTCAAAACGTTCTTTTATTATAAGAAACTGGAGGGAAAGGACAGTAGATGTTAATGTTAGTGTCCTCTTCCTCTCCTTCTTGGTAACATGAATACTTTAGACATCTACGTAATTCAGGGATGTTCAAAAGGGATTAGAAAGTGGATTGGCAATGTTTTTCCATACAGAAAACTGGAATTCAGGATGTTTGCCTTCATTACAAAATACCTCCTTCAAACCACAGAGACGCACTGGATGTAGGAGTTGTTGTTGTCCTTGTATATCCATGAAATTCTCTCATATCTGGAGAATTCTTGGTTGCCTTCTACAGCACTTTCCCAGTAGCTTTGCATTCTTATTCTGTCTCTACTTTGTGGGCAGGGTTTGGGTTTTTTTTTTATTTCTGAGCCCTCTTCCTGCTCTGTTTGTTATTGCAATGAAAGACTGCAAAGCCTGAAATCATTGCCTTCCTCTGTCAGTGTCTTCAAGCAACTCTAGTAAAATCACAGTGTTCTTTGCACAGACTATGTGAACGTCTGTAATTAATCATATTTTTGATAGATTTCACAGTTCTGAGAAACCTGTAATTATGTATTTAACAAAAGGAGTTATACTTACTAGCTGTATACTGTGATTAATGTGAGGCATTTCTGAGATTTTATAGCTGATGTAGCTGATTTGAAAGTAAATATTCTTATTCTTCCCATTTTCCACTTGAAAATTTCTAAAAGACAGACTTGAATAGGGTCCCTACTATGTGAATACTTCCATAGTTGTGGGTTCAAAGAAAAGATCAATATTTCCATTCTTCTGAAAGAGGAGTTTAGAGAATAGAAAAGGAAAATAGGATAGGCTTCAACTTTCTCTTC
This sequence comes from Ardeotis arabs, assembly GCA_011801015.1. Lineage (NCBI taxonomy): Eukaryota > Metazoa > Chordata > Aves > Otidiformes > Otididae > Ardeotis > Ardeotis arabs. Next base: position 3,018 of record JAAGAY010002826.1, on the reverse strand, counting down.
TAATGTCTGTTTTTCTCCTGTGGATAACTCCTTCAAAAAAAATGTAGGAAATACAAAAAGTGCTTCCTACATAGTTATAAAGGTGTGAATTAAGATGCAAAAATAAGCAATCATCCATTATGGATGGAAACTGGATAAGATTAATGATACTTTAAAATGTTGTATTTTTATATGAATTATATAATATATTTTTCATTATGGAGAGTGAATAAAATGATTCTGAAGTGGAAAGCAGTTGTTTCTGTAACTGTCCTGTAAGTATAGAATGTTTGAATTATCAGTAGTGTCAGGGGGTAGGGCTTCATGGTTTTCATACTATTTTATGATAAATAGTAATTTGCATACTCTTGATTATTATTATCATTATTTTCATGTACTTGTATTATAGTTGTGCCTGTAAGTCTTCAATAATGAACTCTTCTTTGTTGTTGGACCCTATCCCTGTGCAGCAGAAAAAGTCCCCACATGTCTGTGAGTAATCACATTGTATTGGGTTTGTGTGGCAAGGTTTTTGTAGTGAGGGGGCTACAGAGGTGACTTCTGTGAGAAGACACCAGAAGCTTCCTCCATGTCTGATAAAGCCAATGCCAGCCAGTTCCAAGATGGACCTGCTGCTGGCCAAGGCTGAGCCCATCAGCAACAGTGGTAACGCCTCTGTCATGACACAGTTAAGAGGAGAGGGAAAAAACGCTGCAGAACAGCAGCCAGAAGAGAGATATGACAATATGTGAGAGGAACGGCTGCAGACAGCAAGGTCAGTGAAGAAGGAGGGGGAGCAGTAATGCTGCTTCTGGCCAGAATTCCCCTGCAGCCCGTGGTGAAGGCCATGGTGGAGCAGGTTGTCCCCCTGCAGCCCATGGAGGTCCACGGAGGAGCAGAGATCCCCCTGCAGCCCGTGGGAGAGATCCCACGATGGAGCAGGGGAGGAATGCAAGGAGTTCTTCCCCCGAGGAGGAAGGAGCAGCATAAAACGACAAGTGATGAACTGACTGTAACCCCCATTCCCTCTTTCCCCTGTGCCGCTTGGAGGCAGGAGGAAGAGAAAGACGGGAGTGAAGCTAGGCCCAAGAGGAAGGGAGGAGTGGAGGGAAAGGTGTTTTAAGATTTGATTTTATTTCTTATTACACCATTCTGATTTGATTAATTTAATTTGATTAAATTAATTTCCCCAAGTCAGGTCTGTTTTGCCCATGGTGGTAAGAGGCCAGTGATCTCCCTGTCCTTACCTTGACCTATGAATTTTTCACTAAATTTTTCTCTCCCCTGTTCAGCCAACGAGGGGAGTGATAGAGTGGTTTAGTGGACACATGGTGCCTATACAGGATCAAACCACTACATACCTTTAAATTATTACACTTCTCTGTCTCTGTCTGCTTTGTCCTGAAGTTTTCCCTATTCAACAGAAATAAATGAAGTGAAACTCAATGATGGAAATTCATGGATATAACAAAATTAATGAAATTGATGTGGGTATAATAATTAAATGTTGGCTATAACTTTCTATATTGCACTTAGAGACTTACTCTTCAAATGTGAGCAAAGAATGAATTAATTTATTTCACTGATTAACGGTTTTTATATTTCAGGCAAAAATCTTACAGCTTTTCTGTCATCCAAGCCTCTCCTCCTGTAAGTAAATTGTCAGGTTAAAGCTTTGTTCTAATATGTAACATTGTCTTCCCGGTTTTGCTCAAAAAAAAAAAAATCACAAAGAATTTTGGTGTGATTTGTGAAGAGGAACAGTTAATTGATTGGCACAGTTAAAACTAAAGTGTGAATAGACTAGGCAAAACTTTCAACTACACCATAAAGCATAATTTAACACTGGGAGAGACTGGAGTCTCTGCTGAAGTGGGTATGTTCTTGTAATTCCAGGTCTATGATGGACCAGCAAGGTCAGTGGAAATTCACCAGTTAAGGATGTCACTCAAATCAGAAATACTGAATTCAAAACATTCTGGCCTTTAAATTGACTTTGACATCCTTCATAAATGTAGACTTGCCTTTACAAAAACTAAAGTTTTAGTTCCTTGTGTTAAACAACAGGTAGTTTTCCAAGTAAATGGAAATGGCGGTTTGTTTTTTTTTTTTTCCCCGAAGAGGTATGAGAACCTCTAAGTTTTGAAAAGAACATTTTTCTTCAGCAACCAAATATAGTGCTAAAATGACTGGAATAGATAATGAAGTACTCATAATAAAACAGAAAGGAATTTTTCTTTGTTTTAGCTTGCTCCTCTTCAATTTCTGTTATTTCTATTAATATTTACATGCATTAACTACTTAAATATTTATAAAATTGCCTGCTATTGCTCTTCACCTCATAGGTTCATCCAAATATTTAATTAATTGACTTTGGTAAAGTGTTATAAATTCCACTGTATCAACAGCTGAGACTCAGTTACCATGTGGCAGAAGCATTAATAAACCTACACCCTCAGAACAGAAGAGAAATTACTGTCTTTAAATATGCTTGCTCATAAAGTAATGAGTGCAATTGATCTTCTTCCCTGGTCCCAGAACTGGTTATCAATACGTTATTATTTTGAGTGCTCTCCTGAGAGGTGTTATACAGCACTGTAGACTGCAAACTTTTTTCCAAGTTAGGTGTGGTGTGTAAGGTGAAGGCAATGAGTCAGTGTCGTAGTTCAGCCCGGATCGGGACCAGACTACGCAGTCTCTCTCTCACTCCCCCCACCCTCCGAGAGAACAGGGGGAGATAATAGAAGAAAAACGGCTCGAGGTTTGAGATAAGGACAGGGAGAAATCCTTAAAGTTACCGTCACGGGCAAAAACAGACTCGACTTGGAAAAACTATTCATTTATTACTAAATTACTATTGCTACTAAAACTAGCAGGATAATGAGACAGAGAACAAGACAAAAAAAAAACCTCCTCCCCACCCCTCCCTCTTCCCGAGCTTAACATTATCTCTACTACCTTCCCGCCCCGAGCGGCACACGGGGGGGAAGAGGGAATGGGGGTTGCGGTCAGTTCATTACGCGATGTTGTACCTGTCTC
>JAAGAY010002825.1:0-40742 GCA_011801015.1 Ardeotis arabs | reverse complement strand
CTCGACCTGCTGGCCACGCTGCTGGGGATGCAGCCCAGGATGCCGTTGGCTTTCTGGGCTGCAAGCGCACATTGCCGGCTCATGTTGAGCTTCTCATCCACCAGCACCCCCAAGTCCTTCTCCTCAGGGCTGCTCTCCATCCATTCTCCACCCAGCCTGGATTTGTGCCTGGGATTGCCACGACCCAGGTGCAGGACCTTGCACTTGGACTGGTTGAACGTCATGAGTTTTGCATGGGCCCACCTCTTCAGCCTGTCCAGGTCCCTCTGGATGGCATCTCTCCCCTCCAGCGTGTCAACGGCACCACACATCTCTGTCGTCAGTGAACTTGCTGAGGGTGCACTCTATCCCGCTGTCCATGTCACAGACAAAGATGTTGAACTTCCCAGACCAACACGTGACTGCACGGCCTCAGCACGCGCATGAAGCATCACCTTCCCAGCTGGGACACCCAGTACTGACTCGGGACATGTCACCAGGGCTCAGAGATGAGGCAGCACTCCCAGTGACAACTGCCTGCTACAGATAATTCCTTGGTCTGACTGGAGTAGGACTGTCTCCAGCTACCTGCGTTAGCCAGGCACGAATATTCAGTGCGCTGAGTACTGAAGACACAGGGATGGACAAGGAAAACAGAGCTGTTCGCGTAGCACACAGGCAGCAGTTACGATACCCAATGCCAAACCTGTGAAGATGGAGCCACCCAGAGGTCCTTCTCCTCCACTGAAATCCCCTTCTCCGCAGTTAGCGGAGCTTTCTCCGGCCAAACAAATTTTAACAATAAAGTTTGTCTTAAAACACATGATGTGTTCACTGCTGAGAAGGAACGTCTGTCCCAAACCGAGCCTTTTCAGCAATACCGTCCTCGACGGCCCTCACTCCAAACCCAAGGCAGCTTGGGTTGAGCCTCCCTGGCTGGCACCCGCTCCTCCTCACACAACCAGCTGCTCCCCAGCTGAGGGGACTTTTGAATACAAAACAAGGACCATCTCCTCTACTTTTATTATTTTTTTTTTAGAAGTACCTTTAAATTTGAAACTTGCTCTCCCTATCAGGGTTTACATTTACGGTGATGTCGTTACCTTTACGCTGCCCTCTCATCCTAATGAACTCCGGCACAGTGATCACAGCTGGGGAGGAGAAGCAACTTTTGCTTTTAAAAAATCAGCTGCTTCTGAAACAAATCAAACGTGGCTAAACTTGCCTTTGGGGGAAAAAAAAATGATGCTGAAACCTGCAGCACAGGGTAAAATGAACTCTGCTCCCGGCGAGTCCTGCGCATGCCCCAGGCAAACACCGGCCCGGCTGCTCACTGCTCACCGCCGGCATTTTTCACTTTTCCTTCACAAATACCAGTTGATTTCCTGAACTGTTAATTACTGTGCTGGGAAGAGACACATTTTTCAGGCAGAGACAGGGAGTAACTGCAAAGGGACACTGCAGGAGCGCTCCCAGTTGCTGGCACTTTGCTCTTACCAGGTCTCCTTGCACGGCCTCTCTAAGATAGCGACTGAGCTGCAGAATTCCTCGCTGAGGGGGAAAACGTTCAAGCGTTACGGCTTCAGGGATCCGAACAGCTCGGCATCCCATCTGATCCCACGCAGGACACGGGAGTTTACCCCCTGCCAGCCGGCCAGGCCACGTTAGCTCTCTCATGGTTTCCTTCTCCCTCTCGCTTCCCGCCTGCCCAGAGTGGAGACCTGCAGGAGCTGCCTCGGCTTGCAGCCACGCCAGCACGAGCACGAGCACGAGCACGAGCACGAGCACGAGCACGAGCACGAGCACGAGCACGAGCACGAGCACGAGCACGAGCACGAGCACAGCCTTTTTGTTGGAAAGCCGTGGAGCCCCTCGAGCCGAGGCAGACGAGCGCCGCTGGAGCACCGGCTCAGCTGGAAGCGGGAAGGTGCAAAGCCGGCACCTCCCTGCCAGGCTGCAGCTGCGCGACCATCTCTGCTGCGCCCCGGCAGCGGCTCCTTCCTCACGACAGCACAAAGCCCTCAGAGCGAGCCGACACAGCCCATCGAGGCAGCGGGCCTCCAGCTGGGCCAACACAGCGGCTCTGACGGGTCTGGATATGGATTTTTCCTCCTATCGATTAACCCACTTGGAGTTTGTTTATTTGCACTAAGGCTGCCTTGCGGCTCATTTACGCTCTCTTAACGAGGCCCCTGCAGAGTCCACGTTCGTACACCGCTCGCCTCCGTGGAACAGGCTCCTGCGCTGCCCAGCGCCCACGCTGGCTGCCCAGCAGCGGGACAGGAGGCGCGCGGTCCCGCAGCGGGAGCTGAGCGCGTGGGGAAGGAACGGCCATCGGCAGCACAGCCCTTTTATAGCAACAGGGCTGCAGGAGAAGCCGCTGGCGTAGCTTCCTTGGACAACCAACAGCAATACCAGGGGAAGATGATTTCCTTTTTCAGAGAACGGGATCAAGATGTTCCAGTTCATCTTTTTCCATATTCCAGGAGCTCAGTGCCAGCCGCTCCATCTGCAGCGGCGGGCGTAGCCTATGTCCAGCTGCCAAAGCAGCAGCAGAAATAAACGTTGCTCCAAACAAAGGTGGTGCGTGTCTAAGAGACCCTGAAAAATCTCCCACTCCTGTTAGTTGTCAGAGACACAAATAGCAAATGGATATCCATCATTTGTCATTTCTGGATTAGAAAAATAAGGGTACAATACTGACAAACAGCCTCGCAGAAACAGAAAAAGACTTGAAGCGAAACAAGATGCACATCGGGCCGAGGTTACCACAAGAAAACACGGAGCAAACAATTGAAAATTCACCTGACCGTTCAGCAGTAAAGGGGAGCTCACCAAGGAAGAGCTGCTGGTTTAAACAATAACTAACCCCGTGCTCAAACCACAGCACTACAAGCTACACACAGCCCCTGAGCGCTTGCTACAGCTTCCTCACCCGCTCCCCTTCAGCTTCAGCGTGCATTGAGGGGACAGGAGCTGCGGGCCAAGAACACCCACACGTCTGGGCGCCACCGACGCCGTACAAACCCAGCGCCGTTCCAAGCGGTGCTGTCGCGGGACGTGAGACGCTGCCGAGACAGCTGCCACACAAAACCACTTTGAACTGCAAAGCCACGCCGTGGATGCTCAGCAGTGACAGCACGATGTCACCGGCAGCAGCCCACCTGAAAAAGGACAGAAGCGGTCCGGCTGCTTTTGGGGCAGCTGGGGAGGAGGCGGTGGAAGGAAAGGAAGTCGCATGAACTGGCAGAGGAAGCTGTGCCGTCTCCCTCCCCAAAAAGCAAAGGATGTACTACAGCACCGGGACAGGAAGGCGGCGTCAGGTGGCACATTCCACATCTTTGCGTTTGCGGGGTCGATGGAACAAGAACCAGCTCTCGCTGGCGTGGTGCCAGACAACACGAAGGCCCCACGAAGGATAAACACCACAGAGTCTCACAACTCCGGTTTGGCTAACGCCGGCGAGCGTTTGGGAAAAGTGGGAAAGAGGAGTAGCAGCTCTCAGGGCTGAATACGCTCACAGCGGGCTTTGCACGGCAAACGCAGTGTGCTGTGCATCGCCGGGGTACCCAGGCCACCGCCGACCCACCCGCCATCAGCCTGCCCCAGGGCTGCGCCAGCCCGTGCTCCAACACAACCCGCAGCGAGCGCGCGCCAGAGGACAGGAACGGCGCCAGTTTGCCTCGTTGCACAACCCTGGCAGCTCTCCACGGGAGCAGGAGGCCGCTGTACCCCACGCTTCAGTGCCGCTTCACAACGCGCCCAAAGCTGCTTGTCCTGCCCCCAATTCACGGCTGAATCAACGCTGCAAACACATCACATCTCACGCTTCGTTAGCTCGCAGTAATGCATATTTACACACACACCCCCCTCTTGGCTTTCAGATCACGAAATTCATCTTAGCTGGAAGAAGGGGAAGTGTTATCACAGCCACAGCTGGCCTAAGGCTATATAAGGGCAAGAAAATATTCCTCCTGTTACATGCTACCGCTTTCCTTCCATACCCTCCTTCCTGCTGACTTCAACAGGAGTAGCTGCACCCCTTTCCCTCTCCAAATTTACAACCCTGCCTTGCAAACATCCAGCATACGTTGCTTCCCTTTTCCCTCAAAGGGTGCAACTGATTCATACAACGGACTTGAATTCTGAACCCCTCAACCTGTATTTAGCGGAGAGCTCGCCGCTGGTTTCACTGTGTCCCCAGAGGCCCGTTTCCTCCCCACCTATTTTGTCGGCCTAATAAGAGACGTTATCCGTCCCTATTGCGACCTTGTGAAAAGAAAAGGGGCACAACGGAAGTACAACTACATTATCTTCCATCCGTTGCTGAAAGCAGAGCTCATTGCGGGAACCTGGCTGTTCCACACTTCGCACGTGAATTTTCAGTTGTTTTTTTCTGAGATTTAACAAAGACACGCTCAACTGAAGCCATCCGTCAAAGAAGCGGGAGCACGGCCGGGCCAGCCCGCGCCGCGGAGCCCCGCTCCCCTCTCCCTCCCAGGCAGGGGGGTCCCCAGGCCCCACGCTGCCGGCGCTGCTTAGCGCTGCTACCAGCGACCGGCGCTCTGCTCCGAAGCCACAGAACCCGTCATCAGGTCGGCGCAAAGAGCCAACGAAGCAAAAAGGCATCCTTCGGCAAAGCTGGGAACGCTCGTTACAAATGATTTGTCCGGTTGGCAGCGGCAAAGACCGCGCTGCCCGCGGGTACAAAGAGCAAGAGGAGAGCACAGTGAAAACTGTACGAAACACCCCACGGGCGCGAAGGACAAGCAAGCATGGAAAGAAAGCTTTGAGAACAGAACACCGGCCAAATCGGGGTAACGGTGGTCAGTACGGAGCGCAGTTAAAACGGACAAACCGAGACACCAGAGCCAGGGAGAGCAGAGGCCGTGAGGAACGGGAAGAAACAGCTCTGAGCAGCAGACAAGGGATCCGGACAGCCGATTCCTGCGGTAAGTTCCTGGTTATCTGGAAACATCTCATCACAGAGCTTCTTCCCAGAGCAGCGGCGCTTTGTGCCATGCCACGCACCATTCTAGCGTGAGTTAGAATCACAGAACCACAGGATGGTTTGGGTTGAAGGGACCTTCAAAGCCCACCCAGTCCAACCCCCCTGCCAGAAGCAGGGACATCTCCAACCGGATCAGGTTGCTCAGAGCCCCGGCCAACCTGGCCTGGAACGTTTCCAGGGATGGGGCATCCACCACCTCTCTGGGCAACCTGGGCCAGTGCTCCACCACCCTCAGCGTAAAAAATTCCTTCCTAATATCCAATCTGAATCTGCCTCCCTCTATTTTGAAACCATCACCCCTCGTCCTGTCACACCAGGCCCTGCTGAACAGCCTCTCCCCACCTTTCCTGCAGCCCCCTTCAGGCACTGGGAGGCCGCTCTAAGGTCTCCTCGGAGCCCTGGAGTTGTCCTTGGATGTCACAGACACCACTGTGATGTCACTCCTGGGGACACCAGACATCACCGTGAGAAAGAGAGGGCAGTGTCACGCTTTGGCTGACTAATTTAAAAACTATTCATCCAAAGGTTTTTTGTAGGCAGGGTCTCTTGAGATTTATTTTGAACTGTAAAAGACTAACAAACTGTTATCTTGTTAGACACGCACGAATTCCTGGAGGAGTCCAACAGCTGAGACAGTGCCAAGCGCGTGGCAGGACTACGTCCCCATCCAGCTCTGGATCAGCACAAGTTTTCTCACAGCCTACTTGTGGGAAACGGAGAGAAAGAGGAGATTGCCACCAGTGAAAACACGTGAGATTTCCAACTATAACAAGCTGGAGGATCCGGTTCACGTGGCAGTCTGACCTTTTACCTCACGCTGGCTATCTTCTTCCAGACCTGGGTGCCCACTGGCCAGTAACTCTGCTTCTGGTTACCAAACTTCACTTGCTTTGACATCAGGCTAAACAGCTAACAAAAGCTTTAACAGAACGGGATGAGTGAGACACCTCAGTACCAGGGGTACAAAACGGGAGGAATTTTGCTGTGGCTGAGGCCTCCTCCGCAGCAGATCATCGCAAGAAATCACAGCCAGCAGCACGAGCCCCCAGCAGTTTTGGAGCAGGTGTGGTTACATCCCCGTAACGCAAGCCCAGGGAGAGCGGAACTTCCCAGCTCCGCCTGCGTTCCGGCTCTCCGAAGCTGCAGGGACCAGTCACAGGGGCTCGCTCCTCGCTCGGGAGGTGTCAGATCAGAGCAGCAAAGGCTTCGGGTGTCAACACAGACGCTCTCCAGCCAGGGCGTCACCTCCTCACAGGAGGACGGAAGGGAGCAGGACCTACAGCCCAGCTGAGGACAGAGTGAGGAGATGCTGCAGAGGAGCTAGGTAGAAAAACAAAGTGTCCAAAGTAGCCACGTGACAATAGTCAAACTCCTCCAATAGTTCTGGTCTCCTCGTGAAGTTAGGAATCCTCCTGGGTTTTTCACACCCGCTTCTACAGCAGAAAGAGGAGTCAGGGCTAGAAACAGACAGGAAGCTTGGAGAAGATGTGGAGAAAGAGTTATTTTAAAAAGCTGTTTGCTTCTAAGCGACCCTTTTGCTTAGTCCACCTGCAGGCCCTCAGGAAGTTCCACCACTACAGGAGCGCAGTCATCAGGCTCTGCCTCAAAGTCCCATTTAAATTTCTTTGTTAGGTGAGCCTTGAATTTTTCAGCCTTTTTCCTTAGAGTCCCATCAACAGCAGCGCTGCACGCGCAGGAAAAAAACACCTGAAAGAACAGAGTAGAGGTCAGTAAGAACTCAGCCGTGGCACAAGCTGTCCATCGCTGTCCTGCAGAGATGTCAGAGATGTCAGGTTAGGCCACTGGCAAAGGGATCTACCACCCTGGAAACCACTCCAGCTCCGGGGCTCCCCAAACAAAGCCCACACTTCTCCTCTCATCCCGCAGCCAGGCATTCTGCCTTTCCTCCACTGAGTGCCCCAAGGTCCTAGCTTTGTTTCAAGCAGGAGTACATGTGTAATTAGTCAGACATGCACTATGGAGTTCTGAAATACTCTGAGTGTGAGCAAAGAAAAATGTCTGAGCAGAAGGAAAAAAATAAAAGAGGACTATCAGTTTTTATTTGCCACATAGCCAATTTTACAGCACGTGTCAAAAAGGCCAACAGGTAATTAATTATACCCCTCTTTGTCATGGCTGGATGGAGTATTTTTGTAATATGGCATCACCAACACCTTAGCATGCAAATGAAACTCAACCAAACGACCTTGACAGTAAGAGAGGAATGGGAGCCCTCTGGAATAAGTCCAGTTATCCCCAGCACAGCCATTCCCTTGAGCACGGGGCACTGAGATCTGGACTGACCTCGAAGGGTGGCTCCCCTCCACCACCCACACACACAAATCTGTCAGCTCCTCACAGATCCACAGCTTCTGTTAGCACTTTGGGAGTTAAAGCACCTGCGCACGGTTACGCGGGGCACTCAGCCTCGGAGCCCATCTCTCACCAGCCTGCTTCTGCTCCTCTACTGAACTCCTGCTCCAGAATTCACTTCCAGAAAATAAACTTGTATTTCAAAGCCAAAGGAAAAAAAAAATATAAAAATCACTGCATGATGGAAGCGAAGGGAAAGCCCTCTGGGGAAAACGCAGGCTGTTGTTTGGGAGAGACCTACTGACAGCCGGGTAAAACACCGACAATGAGCAGCAGAGTTCATTGCTTTGTTTGTGATCATTTGCCTTTTCCTTGTTCATTCTGCCGTGAAACTGCCTCTTTATAACAGAACTCCCTTACGCAGCAAGGCTGCTATTAAAAAAAAAAAAAAAAAAAAAAGATAAAAAGATTATACTTCCCACTCCTCCTCAACGAACTGCACATTAAATCAGTTATTTCATCAATACTGCCGGGGCTGCACGTTCAGCGGAGGTTACGCTGTACTCTCCTTGCCTGAGATCCAACTCCAAAAATAAAGTTGCTGTACTCAAAGCCGAGCAAAAGCCACCACAGATAATACACTGCCCCCCACGCACCGCTCCGCGCTTCCCATCCACCTGCCCACACCCAGTTAGGGCTGTCAGCGCTGTGTAGGTAAAGGGACTGGGTGAGGCAAGTCCCAGAGGTTCCCTGGCGCCGTCGGCGCACCAGGGAAATCCCCCAGGAGCAGAGGAGCGGAGAACTTTTAACGAGGAGAGGCTCACTTCAGCCATAAGGCAAATTTCTTCTTTGTTACTAGGAACGTGGTGGCTCCTGCTAGGGCTTAACAGCGACCGCTGAAGCCAGCACAGGCATCAGATTCTCCTGCTTACGTAAAAAACACAGACTGACGGCATCCAAGGGGATACACGACTCGGGTATTCGACAAGGAAAGACAACCAGCAAGACAAAGCTTCCAAAATTCCCATCAGATGGAAAGAATGGCTAGCTGACACATTCTTTGTACTGTAAACTGACAGTGCAAAGTGTTGCTCTGCGAGCGTGCGGTACGTCGAGCTAGGTTTTCCACTCCTGTAATGGGACGGAAAAAAAAAACCACCAGCAAAAATAAAAAAAAAAAAATCAGCTTTGAATTTTTTCAAACAGGAATGGAAAAGCTTCTCAAACACTACCCGTGCCCTAAGCTCAGCCAGGTTTCACTGCACCTTCTCTGCGCACTAAGCACGCCATTCACACCGACCAAAAATCAGCACCATCAGGTTTTTAGGTCAAAGTTTGGCGTTTTGTTTATTTTTAAAGAATGAATGGCATTTGGGAAAAAATTAAACGCCATCGTCTTGCACTTGCTGAGCCCCTCTCCTAGCCGTTCAGCCCAGCGTAGTCGAAGGCCTTTAAAACGTTCAGAAGCAGTTTGCAGGTACAGCCCAGCCGCACCGGATGCGTCGCTGCAGAACTCCAAGCCCACGCCAAGGCAGCAGGCTACCTTCAGCGCTACTTGTGAGGAAAACCTAATAAAAAAGGCACAGCCCCCGCCCCGCGCCGCAGCCATCTTCATCAGCCCTTCCTCTCGCTGCCTCCCTTCGCTGGCCCGCTGCAGGCAGACGAAGTCGGGGTCGCGCTGCACTGGACGCTTCTAGGCACAGAGCAAATGACGCTGCTTTGTAAATACGCGCGTGCTCAGCCAGGCTCGCCACCTCCCCGCAGCTCAGCAGCGGCTTAATTCCTTTCCCCGCGCTCGCTCTGATGTCCCGCGCGCCCTCTCCTCCCGCCGCCGCTTTTCGAGAGGCAGCCGCAAACGTACCTGTAAGGTGCTGGTTAAAAAGTTGTCCTGGGAGATAATGTCCACAAAAAAGTCGGCTGGGATTTCACCGAGCTGGTGATACAGCACAGAAATGAGATTGATGTAAAGGCCTGGGTACTTCCCCACGGCGTCTTCAGAGCGGCACAGGATGTTCAGGAGCCTTTTCCAGTGCTCGAAGGCGTCGTACACGTTCCCGATCAGGAAGCAGACGAAAGCAAACTGCAGCTCAGCTGCGCGTATTCAGCAAAGGAAAGCAAAACAAAACACACATAAGAGTGAAAACACACCCCAGGGTGCGTGTCCTTCCCAAAACTCTAGAAGTGACCCCATAAAACTCTGGGTTTGCCTTCTGCGATTCTGCTGAGAGCAATCAATACTCCAAACACCGACTGTTCCCTAATGCTCTGCTCTTCAGCTGGAGCACAAGCAAAGCGTAACGGGGCAGGTGCACCCGTAACGGCAGCTTTCATCTCTGGGGAGCGGCCTCGCTGGCAACCAGAGTCCGCGGCCACCTGAGGACTCCCAGCCTCATCCTGCGCTCGCTGAGCCTCGAATCAGGAGTCAGACACCGACCGCCGTTACCTGCCAGCACTCACTCCGCCTGCGCCCGGGCTTCCGGAGCCGCACGGGAGGGCAAACGCTACTGCCCTTGAACACAAGGGCTGTGGGAACACTGGGAACACTGGGAGAGGTGAGCAGTACATTAACAGGTTGGGTTTTTTTTCCTCATTGAATTAAGAGCCAGGGCTCATCTCACTGGACGCTTAGCATCAGCTATTTTGCCCGAACAATGGCATTACCATTTCCTAAGGTCATTTGTTCTTTGAATATCCCAGAGTTGTCTTTGATAACTTTGCTAAAGAATAAATTGTAAAATGCTAATACAGAAAAAAATGGAAGAAGGGAAAAGCAAAGGCTTATTCCAAACCTCAGCAGCCCAGCGCCAGCTCGGCTGGGTTCCCAAGCCCTCCCTCCATCCTGTCACGAAACAAAACCACACCTCAGGGCCTCCCCAGATGTTTCTCCACATCACAAGTTACCAAAAAAGTAATTAAAGCCCTGCGACGGGAGGCACAGCCCTCGCCGTGGGTGTCTCCTGCAGCAGGGCTGGCAGAGCCCAGCTGCTGCCAGAGAGAGCTGCCAGCAGCACACGCTGAGCTGCCACCGCTCCGGCCAGGGAGGAGAGCGGCTGCTGCCCTGGGAACCACACCGCCTCACCGCCGGCGCAGGAACGGGAATCTGAAAACGATGACGTTCAGCCCCACCCAGTGCTCCCAGGACCCCGTAAGAGGTTCACTGAAGAGGCAGATTGCCAGGCTGGTGCCAGGTGACAGGCCCCCTTTGCAGGAGGCGCAGCTTTTGACTCAGTTTGACCCGCGATCCCTGCTTTTGACCTGATTTGAGGCAATCAGGGCTCCAAGCGCAGCGCCCAGGAGTGAGAGAAGCAAATGTGGCAGAGGGGCTGCTCCAGACACTGAGCACCACATCCTCACACCAGTGCAACTGGAACGGGGCCTGGAGCCGCTAAAATCTCTCCACAGTCCTGCCCAGTCACACAATTAGGAGAGGTGCCTCAGGGTGCCAGGGAACAGGGGCCACAGAACAGGCGCAGGTTTCATCCCGCGGCTCTCGTTCCGCAGAGGAATCACTTTATTCTCCCCAAGCACCCCAGGACTCTACCGGGCGACGCGCGGCACTCACCGAGCAGGTCCAGAGGCTGGCTGGCGTAGCGCTGGCTAATCACCCTCTCCAGCGCGTAGCTGAGGTCCATGCTGTGCCTGGTTATCTCCTCCGGAGTGGCACCGTCGGGGTACATCTGCTTGGGCAGCTCCGTGAAGCGGATCTCGGTGCCGGCCTTCGGCCTCATGCGGGGCAGGCGCGCCATGCCTTCGGCGTAGCTCCGGCACGCGGCGTCGAAGGGCGGCAAGCACTGCTCCGCCCGGTCGCTGCTGTGCCTCCCGGCCTCCACCGGCAGCACCTCCGAGAAGGCGCAGATCCGCCCGCTCTCCGGCTGCAGCTTCTTCACGGCCGCTTCGCTGATGAAGCTGGTGAGGGAGACCCACTTCTTCAGGGTTTCGTAGGGGTACGGCCCGAGGAAGCGGTCCATCTCCCGCAGGTTCTCCCTGAAGGCCTCGGCCTCCTCTGCCCCCGCGGCCGCCGGCCCCACCGCCTCGCTGGCGGGGTCCCAGCGCAGCACCCGCACCTCCCGCGGCCGCAGGCTGAGGAAGAAGCCGGTGCGCGGGCCCGTCTCCCGGCCGCCGCCCGCCCGCCCCGCGCTGCAGTGCAGGAAGTGGAGGCCCGGCGGGACCATCTTGACGCCGCGGAACCTGGGGCCCACGGCCCAGCTGCTGTAGTCGATGCCGAACTCGGTGCCCTCGGGCACGCCCAGCACCACGACCGCCGCGCCCTCGAAGAAGAGCTGCCTGGCCAGCTCGGGCTCCAGCCGCGGGCCCGCCATGGCCACGGCCCGGGCAGGGCAGAGCAGGCCGCTACCGGTACCGGCACCCCCGGCCCGCTCCTCACCGCCCGGAACCGCCGCCGTGCCCGTCCGGTCCCTCCCGAAAAGCGCCCGGGCGGCGCAGCCGTTCCGGACGCGGCAGTTCCGGGCTCCGCCCCCAGCGGGCAGGGCTCTTCTGCTCCCTCCGGCTCCCAAGACCCCAAACCCGGCCGTTTGTTCCTCTTCGCCCTCCCGGGGCCCCCCAGACCCCCCTCTCGCTCCCCCAGACCCCCAGCTGGCAGCCGTTCCCCCGGCCCCCCAGCCCTCCCAGCCGGGACCGAGAGCCCCGCAGCGGGACCCACGCCCTCGCTGTCCCACGCGTGCGTCCGAGGGTCGGCAGCCACCACCTGAAGCTGCTCCCAGCTCCACCAGCCACAAACCCAACCTGGCACCGTCTTCGCTTCGGACCGCGGCTGCTATTTCCACGAGCAGAGACCCCGGCTGCAAGATCCCCCCTTCACTGTGTCCAGTTCTGGAGCCCCCAACACAAGAAGGACATGGACCAGCTGGAGAAGGTCCAGAGGAGGCCACAAAGATGATAAGAGGGATGGAGCACCTCTCCTATGAAGAAAGGCTGAGAGAGTTGGGGCTGTTCAGCCTGGAGAAGAGGAGGCTCCGGGGAGACCTGATAGTGGTCTTCCAGAACCTCACAGGGGCCTACAAGAAAGATGGGGAGAGGCTGTTCAGCAGGGCCTGTTGTGACAGGACGAGGGGTAATGGTTTTAAAATGGAGGGGGGTAGGTTCAGATTGGATATTAGGAAAAAATTTTTCACGATGAGAGTTGTAGATCACTGTCCCAGGTTGCTCAGAGAGGGGGTGGATGCCCCATCCCCAGAAACATTCCAGGCCAGGTTGGATGAGGTTCTGAGCAACCTGATCTGGTTGGAGATGTCCCTGCTCCTGGCAGGGGGGTTGGACTAGATGACCTTTGAAGGTCCCTTCCAACTCTAACCATTCCATGATTCTATGATTCACTCCTCCATCCTCTCCGTAGGAAAGAGTCTGCTGAGGCCCCAAGCTGGTTTAGCATCAAACACATTTATTTCACTTTTATTGAATACAAGAACAGTGAGCACACACGCATACACCACCGAGCACTGAAAAGGAGTATGACCGAAGGGGGGAGAGGGAGAACAAGGGAAGAGAAAAGGAGAGTTAGTGAAGGAACAACAGAGCGTTGCAGTTGGTTGGTAAGGTGCTTCTCAAATAAAAATAAATATTATTATTATTGTTACTGTTGTTATTACTCATGCAATCGCAGGCCAGGTTTGGAATGAATTTGTGGGGTCAGGTAAAAACAGGCACTCGTGTCTCCCACCCCTTTCCACAGAAAGGCCCCTGGAAGAAAACAAGCAGTGGTCAGCTATCTGAAACGGAGCGAGGCGACGGGCAGGCTGGCGGCGCTGAGCCCGCGGGGGCCTCAGCTGCTGCTGAGCAGCAGAAACCCACACCTCACCAGGCGAACAAGCAGTGAGCTTTTTTCTTTCCTTTTTTAAAATTTCTTTTCTTTTTTTTTTTTTTTTTTTAAAGTTTTTAAACACTGCCACGCATTAAACACGCTGCGGAAGCCAGGGACTGGGTCTGCTCACTCCAAACGTAACTCAGTTTCAGTCCAAGCGCACATCAAGTCTAACTCTGTAAGGCCACTAATTTTACCAGTAACCTTGGATTTTAACACTGTTACACAATGTCAACAGCAAGTATCTCATCTGGCGTAGCCTCTGGTGGTGGTCAAGGTGTCCAAGCCAGCCGGGCTCCCCTGCGGACGCTGATGAACCCAGCGCCGTGTGCGGACCACAAGACCTCCACCAGCCCGCCTCTCTGAAAGTGCTACTGCTGGTTACAGCTGGCTTGGGTGTATTGCGAAAAAGAGAGAAAAGTAGCCTCTGCAACTGCCTTAACTCTTTTTTGGTTGGGAGCCTGGTCTCCAAAGGTAGCTGCATGGAAGCTGGGGAGACCCTCAGGACCTGGCAGCGCTCTGCCCGCTCCCCAGGCAGCCTGTGCTCGTGCCTTTCACGCTTGCGGGAGAAACCTCTCTGCCAGAACGGACTTCCCGGGGACGCACCAGCACACGGTGAACCGCGGCTGCCGGGGAGTACGCTCTCTGCTAGCGCAGCAAAGGCGGTGAGCGGGGTCTGCCCACAACATCCTGGCGGTGCGGGCGCTCCCCCGAGCCATTGCAGGACCTGGCCAAACGCCCCCATTTCTGGGCACAGTCTGTGTGAGGGGTGGGAGACTGAAGGCAAAATGGTGCAGAATCGTGGGCCCTTCTGTTTCCGCAGGAGCTAGAGACGACTCCAAGAAGGAAACCTGCTTATTTCCTTTCCTTTCTGATTTGGTTCCAAGTCTACCCTAACTGCCTGGTTCACAGTGTGCGAGGCCCCGGGCGTGGCCCATGATCCCCTTCCGAAGGCAGCCGCAGAGGAAGCCTGTGGCTAAAGGCCGAGCTGGGCCGAGCTGAGGGAAGGCAGCTCCGCTGACATCTCCTCGACACGCGTGTTCTTACGCAGAGGGCCTGGGCTCCCTCGTCCGGCCTGGGACGCTGGGGACGCTCTGCAGTGACGGCGACAGCAGGGTCTGCCCATCCCTAGGCAGGCCGGGGAAGGACTGCCATCGCCCCGACACCGCTGCCACCAGCCCGCAGCGCCTCGGGCAGCCCCTGCCACCACAACCCGGGCGGCGGGGGAGACAGGGCAGAAACAACCCCTCTGCCTTCGGCCCTGCTACAAAGCTCAAGTGACTTCATTACCGGGATCCAGAAACAAAGCAAAACCACCTCAACCACCGGCACGGCTCAGTGGGCTGGAGAGGAGCGACGAACGCAGTCCTGCGGCTGCCGCCTTGCTCCCAGCAAGGCTCGGGGTGGGGGCTGGGGAGAGGATCCTGCCGACAGCTGCCGGAGCCGCAGCCTCAACCTCCTTCCCTGCCCCTCCAAGTCACCCCCGCTCCTCCGAATCCGACCGCCATACACTGCAGATCAGCAGGCGGGACATCTCCCATCTCGCCCTCTCCCCTTCCCCCCCAAAACAGCACCAGCTGAAACCTTCCCCGCTCTCTTCTTGCAGGACCGAGAGTCCCACGTGTGATCTAAGTCTCAAAATACACCAACCACAGTCAATCAAAGAGTTAATAATTTAAAAACGTCGTCATCATGTTTACCAGCACTGTTGAATTATTTCAGTATTGTTCCCCCGCTTCCCCCCTCGTTATATATAATAATATACATAACTGAAATGCACATCCATATGAAACCCCTACAGGCTGCTTTGTATAAATGAGAAACCATATACATACCATTGGTTTTGTCTGAAATGAAATCCGTTCTTAAATACCTTCAGAGAACAAGAGGCTGGACAAGCGCACAGAGAGGACAGGGAACGGGAGGGGAAGAGCCAACAGAACCCCGAGAGACGGCAGAGAACCAGCACGGGGTGAGGAGGGCGAAATGACACTTGCGAATCGGAAAATAACTCTCAGGTAAGAAACTCAATGGTTTTCTCTCTTCTTTCCAGAGGTGGGGAATGGTTTTGCTTCTGCTTGTGGGTTTTTTTTTTTATTTCAGTTTGCTTATTTCTTGCTTTGTTGCAAAGCAGTTTTCCTTTCCATTCAGTGTGCAACAATGAACTGATGATTGTGTATCCTTTAATGTAACATGCAAGATGGTGGCTTACTGTATCGTTAACAATATTGTTGTTATTATCATGGTTTTTTAAATCTCATTTTATCACCAATCCGGTAAATTCTTCAATTTATCTGCAGAGGGTTGGCTTTGTTTGTTGGTGGTGTTTGCTATTCATTTCCAGCATATAGCAGCAGTGCAAGGATGCGTTTTGTTTCTGTTTATATATATATATATATATGTATGTATGTATATATATATATAATATATTTGCTATTCCTTTTTAAAAAAATTTTGTCTCTCGCCATGAACATTGCAGCCAGGATGTCTACGTCTTGCTGACAAATCCAGCACGAAGGCTCCTTCTCCACTGTTCTCCAGGTTTGAACACAGATGCTGACTTCCATGAACATGTTGGTCAAGATTCCTGTACGAGGCAGATGGAAACGACCGGTCACGGGGGGCTGGTTTCCTCGGCTATGGACGGGCTCCTCTGCCTACGAGGGCACTGGACAGTGACTCTGCAAACACCTGGGGCCACAGTTCGCACTTAATTACCAGGACCCATGGTAACGAGCAGGAACTCTGGGCTCCCTGGGCGTATGGGGGAGGTAACGATGAGTCACTGCTCCCCTGCTTTAAGCCGTTCAATCAAAATTGGGCGGCTCCCTAAGTGAGGCAGAAGTGTCTGGGCTTGCTTGTTTGTACTGTGCGATAGGAGGGAAGATTGGGCAGAAGCAAGAGGGTGGTGGAGCACTGGCCCAGGTTGCCCAGAGAGGTGGTGGATGCCTCATCCCTGGAAACATTCCAGGCCAGGCTGGCCGGGGCTGTGAGCAACCTGATCTGGTTGGAGATGGCCCTGCTTCTTTCAGGGGGATTGGACTGAACGGGCTTTAATGGTCCCTTCAAACCTTAACCATTCTAAGATGCTATGATTCTAAGAGCCTCTTCTACCCTTCCAAGCTGCAACGGAGCTGGTCGCTTTTCCAAGCTTAAAAGCTGCCAATCAAAATCTCCTTACGATAAAGAAACACAAAATCACATTTCCAGAGAGGCCTCTTGAAGCGCACCTGCAGCCTGGCTGCTGACAGAGCTCCTCATACATTTTTCAGCCGTGAAGCTGCCTCCTGAAGCTCCCCCTCTCCTTTCCCTCACGCTCCTCTGCCCCTCAGCTGCCCTGGCACCGAGCTCTCTTGGGCTGTGCCACCACCGAAGAGCTGCGGCAACCCAGCTGATGGGGGAGCACAGGGTCGCAGTGGGGCTTAGGAGTGGGGCAGGACTCCTCAGGCCAGCTTTGCCCTGAACAAAAATGTCTGGGGCTGGGACTGCTTTGGGGTGTCTGCGGGGAGGTGCAGACCTTGTGTGCTGCTGCCTGCACCTGCACGTGCAGAAAAAGACAACCTGGGGAACCCAAGTGGGACTAAAGAAACCCCTCCTTTTTTTTTTTTTTGCAAACACTGGCCTGATACTTTGGACTGCCTTTGCAGAACCTGTCGCCCAGTTTCTCAGCCCATCCACAAACCTGGTACCACCCCTTCCCCTCCTCGCCCCAGCAGACAGGCAGGTCCTTCCTTCTTTAACTGCAAATGACCCTGACCCCTCTGCTGAGCAGGACAGCACGGTGACATCTTGCAGAATTGCTTTTGGTGGCACAGCACCGGCTTTCTAACCACAACCAGGTGGGCCCAGAGCCCCCACCACACTGGGACTGGTGGCCGAGAGCTGCCACCCTTGGTGCCGAGGGGCAACCACGCCAGCCGGCGCCTGCCGCTGGTGGGGGCCAGGGACGCTTGGCCAGCTGCAGCCACCCCCAGGCAGCAGGCACGCACCACAGCTGGCAACCTCGCCACCTACCTGAGGTTTCTTGTCCCGTTCCTCTGGAGAAGGTTCTGTTTCTCTGTACACCACAGCTTTGGTTACCAGCATGTCGGGATGCTGCAGTTTTGCCTCTTTGATTGCTAAAGCCAGTGCCTGGAAAGCAGAAGGATGAAAGCATTTCTCACCGCTTCCCTGCAATCCGGTACGTTGCTCTCGGCCAGACAGGACCAGCGGACAGAAGGCAGCTGGAGCTCAGTGGGATTCCAGGAGGACAGGGATGCAGAGGTTCAAAGCTGAACCCACAGCAGCCTGGCAGAAGAGGCTGGAGCCCACCTGTAAGGGGGACTGGCACACCAGTGCGATGCCTCATGCACTGCCTCTCTCTTGCTGGTGTTTTCTGCAGCGATGCGCTGCGTCCCAGGCTCCCTGCTGAACCCAGACAAAGGAACAGCAGCAATTCTCTCTGCAGCAAAACCCTAGAAAAATCTACAATAATAATAATTTCAAAATTATGTTAGAGCCTTTTAAATACTTCAGCTGTTGAATTTTTCTTCTTAAGCAACAAATCCCAAAGGGTTAGGCCACAGGAAAATGACCCTGCAGCCCTAGAGATTTGTGTCAGTCTCTGCCATTTCGTCACAAGTTTCTCTCTGTTTCTTCCTCTGCCACGGAGGTAGACGCAAAACACCACCACTTAAAACCAACCTGCAGTGAGATTGTACTGGAAAGAAGGGAGAACCTGAGTCACTCTGGGGCATTTCAACAGAGAAAGGGCAACTGGAAACTTGTTTTATGACAATAAAAAGGTGACCCCATCACTGGGCTCGGTGCTGGTATGTAACCTTCACTGCTGCTCCACTGCTGCAGCGGGCGCTGATGGGAGCTGGGCTGCGGCTTCACGGGGGTGCCACCGCACCCCGCGGGGACCCGCGCTGCTGGGCAGAGCTGGTAGGTTTGGGGTCAGTTTTTTGGAGAGAAGGAGTAAAGAGGTGCAAGCCAGACCCAGAAGCATGCGGCGCTGCAGCCAGAGGCAGCCAGAGCCGAGCAAAGCCTGGGCGTCCTGCTCCTACCTGGTCCTGGTCCACGTCTTCATCTCCTGTGATAATGATGCGCTTCTCTATTCGGGTCTCGGAAAACCCTCCTTTCACAGTCTGCAGGGGAAGAAGGAAAGCACTCACCCACGGCTCTCCGCAAGCCAGCTCGTGGCAGATGGAGCTCTGCCCACGGGAGGGGGGACAATGGCAGCATCACCTTAGGAACTCCCCCTGTAATTCAGCCTCTCCCCCACTCCCCTTGACTCGGTGCGTGGTTTAGAACGGGGAAGACAGGGCTGGCCATAGACGGGGAGGAAAGGAAGCGGGCCGAGTGGCAGGTACGAGCACCTCTCCTTCCTGCTCAGGCCCCTCACCTGCTTCTGTTTTCATTTGCGTGCACTTAATCTGGGAATGAAATGGCCATGGGTGAGGTCCTCTGCTGCAGCCTCCTCTCCTTCATTTCCTGCCATCATTCCCTCTCGCCTGTGCCACTCCATCTCTAAAAAACGCCATTGCCCCACGCTAACGTGGATCCCACAGCTGATACAAGGCGAGATGCTCCAGCACTGCTGCCGTGAGCTTCTTGGGCCAGGGGGACTTGGGGTCTGGCTCAGGGTACATCTGGGAATGCTCACTGGCACGGGGAGACACTCGCACGCACGCTGCCGGCAGCCTAATTCAGAGTCCCTTCCGCCCCTGCGGCTGGCTTCGGGAGGGCCGTGACACCGCGCTGCTCTTCCTTCTCGCCCCAGCGGCTCCCTGCCCCCCCACACCACCAAGAAGTCGAGGCGGGCACAGCACGTGTCCGCAGTCCGTGGGGGCGAGGAGCACCCGACGCCCGGCTGTCCGTGCCTGCAGCTCCCCGCTGTCACACCGGGCTGGATGGGACAGGGCTGAAGCGGGCATGGGGCTGCTGTACTGGCTCGCCACCCCCCACGAGACAGCAGACACTTCTTCAGCTTGTGAGGAGCAGAGGTGCATTTCCTGCTGTTCCAACCACAGTATAAACCCACCCATCCCCAGATTCCAGCGGCTTGCATCAGGAACCCCCGGCCGCCCCAGGAGCTGCCCTACCTTGGTAACATGGGTTGTGGTGGAAGTGGAGAGGGTTTCTGCGGTGGCACTGAATATGCTGGTGAGCACTTCCTTCCCGGCGGAGCCGCTGGTGATCTGTGGGACAGAGAGCAGTGGCATCAGTGGGGCTGCCACAGGGGAGCCCCCCCGGCGCTGGCTCCCGAAGAGCTGGGACCTTTCCACCAGGATGCACCTCCTCAGCCAAGCACAGGAGGGGAGGGAGCAGCAATGGGAAAACCAGACACTGCCCTGTGCTTCCAGCCGGACCAGGGAGAGGTTTCCACAGCTACCCCAAGCCCAGAGCTGCAGGAAAGGACCCCTGCAGCGAGAGATGATTTCACGGCCGCGTTCTGCTCCTCCCCATCCACCCTCAGGGCCACTCTCAGGCCACCTGGAGCTCTGTCCATCCCACTCTGCATGGTGAGCGCTGGGAAGGCTGCGCTGGTGCCCCAGCCATGCAGCGTGGGGTACACTCTCCCTGCTGTGCAAAGTGACGAGCCTAGGGACGGCCCACAGCGTTCGGCCAGGCCTGACTCCATCGAAACGAGGCAATCGAGTCGGAAAACCCTTCACACAGGAAGGCCTGCTGCCGGCAGTGGTGACGGCCGTCACTCCACTGGGAGCCAGGAGACGGCGTGTGGCCTTGGGCAGCCAGGCAGGACACATGGGGCTACAGGTATCTCAGCCCGCTATGAGGCTTCACCAGGGACTGGGCTGTTTTTTAGGAATTATCCTCCTCCAGCAGATGTTCAGGGTGCACATCTGGCACAGGAGAAAGGCCACGGCCAGGGCGTCCCCTGCCACCTTGCTTCCCAACCTTCTGAGCATCCTTCTGCTCTTCCCAGTACCGACACAGCAGCCGAGGGTGCCAGTGCTGGGAACACGGGAGGTGGCCCTGCGGGACCAACCCCAGGCCACCCCAGCCCCACAGGGATGCCTCCCTCCCTCCCCACCACTTGGTCTGGCTGGTGGGGCCACGTCCCCCCCTCACCGGTGAGAGGGAGCGAAGGTCTGTCGCGGGAACGGCCCCTTTCCCAGCCTTGGTGCTGTGATCCTGCAAGAAGAGCAGATGGGCGCGTTGGCTGGGAGGCAACACGGGGCAAATGCAGCAGGTCGCCCTCCACAGACGTCCCTGCTGGGGCAGGGTCCCTCCCAGCACAGCCGGCCCCAGTCGCCCTCGCTGGAGCAGAGGGACCGCAGGGGACAGCAGCTCCCCCACCTCTCGAGGGGCCAGCCCCGCTTACTGAGGTCACTCACCGGCGTCGTCTCCGCGGTGCCAGCATGAGCAGCGGCCGTGGCGTCTCTGCTGCCCGGGGTGCCTCCTTCCGCCTGCCGAGCAAAGGAACCCTGGTGAGCCTGGAGGTGCCAGGGAGCCGGTGACACTCGTGGGGACAGTGCGTCCGTCCTTGCTGCCAGGGGAAGCTGGGGAGAGCCATGAGGCCACGACACCCGTGGTGCAGCATGTGTGGTGGCCGTCACCCTCTGGAGACGTCCCCATGCTGCATGGCAGATGGGGCCAGGGACGCACAAAGAATATCTCTGGTGGCTTCAGTTTGACGTTTTGGGGACCCCAGCAAGACAAGGGTGAGCAGAGGCCCCCGACTGCCCCACTCAGCCACCCACCCTCCCAGCGCTGCTGCCTGGGGACAGATTTTGCTGGACTGAGGCTCGGCAGAGCCACTGAGGAGCTGGGACACGGGGGGACAGAGCCACCACGTCACCTGGGCTGCATCTGTGCTGCCGACCTGGTGGGGAGCGGTGCCGTCTGCTTCGGGCTTCTTCCCGTCCGGCCCCAGGCCGCCGCTCACAGCGTCTGTTTTTGGGGCTGATGGCTGCAGAAGAAACACAGCCAGTGAGGCACCAGCGCACGACGCCAACAGCCCTGAGTGCTCCCTGTGCACCAGCTCCTCCGAGCAGAGCATCCCCGCCCCACGCCTCCGCAAGTGCCGCACACGCACGACGTCCTGCACGCGTCACAGCCAGCCCTGCCCGAGGGGCAGGGCCACCACGGAAAGTGATGGTGTGTCCAACATACCCCGTGACGCTCTGCCCCTGGGGTTTTCAGGGATTTTTTGGATAGATTTATAGACACCATGGGTTAGGTCAGACTGGTCTTCAACAGGTGAGCGAGACCCACCGAGTGCCCCGCAGCAGCTTCGAGCTGCACCAGCTCCTGGCAGCTGTGGTTACACTCGGGGCGTCAGAACCTCGGGGGAATGGAGACAGGTTTCCAGCGCTCCCCCGCTCCAGGAAACTGGAGCTGCCAAGGGCTCCTGCACAGGGAACACTCGGCCAGGGCTCAGTATTCCCGAGCCAACGGCCTCCCCTGCCCAGCGCCGGCCACGGGGCATCGTGGAGCTGATCACCCATAGCCACGGCCCTGCTGCGACCCTGGAGCCCACGGACGCTCTGCACAAGGGTTTCCAGGCAGGCTCAGGGAAAGCTCCCTCTCATTCTGCAGCTTCCTCCTGGCTCCAGGTCTGGACTCGCCTGGGAGCTCCAGGCAGCGTGGGGACTTACCTGCCAGGGCCGGAGGGCTGGCCCAGCGCTGGCCGCGCAGGAGGTGGCCCTGGCCCAGCGCAGAGGCAAGGCTACGTTTCACCCGAGCTGGGGCTGGCTCTACCGTCCTCTCCTCGTGGCGTACACCCAACTTCCACACACATGCCGCATGCATTTTTCTTTGCCCCGTTACAAATCATTCCTGGTGCAGGAGTGACGCTCCACGAGCTTCGGAGCAGCTCCCACAGCCCTCCCGGCAAACCCCTCCCCGCCCCGGCACGACCAGAGAGGTTAGCTGGCAACACGTTTCTCTTCGCTACGCAAACCGGTCACCAACTTCATGCAAAACACAAGGACAGAGGCGCTGGTTAGTGACGCACGCCCCTGCCAGCCGCTGGCATGCTGCAGTGGCGGGAGGAAGAGGGGATGACGAGATGACGGTGACTTCTCCTGGTTAGCAGAGGCACAAAACACACGACAGAGCCATGCAACACAGACAGCAGCGTGCATCGGGGGAAAACACCTACGCCGGCCCGGAACCTGGGGAGGTTTGAAAGCTAGCATGCTCTTCCAAACCAGTGTGGGAGCGCAGACCCGTGAGGCAATAGTGGGAACCACGACACGGAACACGGAGCGCAATGGTGCTGAGACAGCCTCGGTGGATGGTGTCCCCGTGTACCTCTGGCTGGGAGATATCTGGGCTGGGCTGGGAGACCTTCCCCCCGCTTTTGGCATCCTCTTCCAGTCCGGGAACTACTTTGTCAGTGTGCTGGAAGGAAACCAGGCCTTCGTCTTCTGTTTCACTCTTGTCCTTGTCCAGCTCGGGCAGGCTCCGGGAGATGTCCTCAAAGGCTGTGCCGTGGAAGTCGCCGATCACTGTGAAGTCCACCTCTGCTTCCAGGCTGGAGGTTGAACTGACCGTGATGCTGGAGCACTTGCGCTCGATGGCCAGGTGGTTGTCCTTCAGAAAGACCGAGTCCTTCTCCTGGTCCTGCTCCTCATCGCCAGTGTCGCTCTCGGGAGCCCTGTGCCGAGGTGGCTTAGCTTTCTCCTCGGCGCCCTCCCTCAAGCCCGCTCTCTGAATGAGACACAATGGCGGAGAGAGACGGAGACGGTGAGCGCCGTGTGGCGCGGCAGCGCTGGCAGCGCTGGTGGGGAGAGGGGAGGAAGAGGAGGAGGAGAAAGAAGGCTGCAGCAAACATCACAGAGTAGAGTCAAACACAACTCAAGCACGGAGACTGAAACCTTTCTGACAGCAGCGACTTTGCCGGGGTGGGGTGGGGGGAGAAGGGTTATTCAATCGGATTTTGCCAAAAGTCTACTGGTAATTAACCATCTCCAGAAAGGGTCAGTCACACAGGAAAGCTTGGCCAGCCTGGAGCCACCTCAGTGCACCCGGTGGCAGCAGATGTGTGGAGAACAGGCCAGTTAGGAGACATTCAGAAACAGCTCAGACGCCAGCGCTATCGAATGTCAGTAAGGTTGGGCACTCAAAAAAAAAACAAACAAAGGGAAAGAGAGAAGAGTTTGAAAGAAAGGGCCCCATCAGCCAGGCAGGGTGAAGGAGAAGCGAGAGAGCGTGCCAATTCCACTGAGCATCCGCCCGGGCCCCGCGGACCCAGGGGCAGCAGGACCAGCCCAGCCGGGGCGGCCGCCTGCGCGGGGGCGAATCTGCCCCACCAACACCAGGATCCCCCTCCAGCGACCTCCCGCGGCCGGGGGCGTCTCAGGGACGGCCTGTTTGAGCGTTTGGTCAGTGTAATGGACAGCACGACGAGAGCCAAGGGATGCCCTCCCTCCTTAGCTCTCCAGACATGGACATACCTCTCAACTCTGCCATCAGAGGGCACGTTTCCCCTCGCTGCGCTTTGCCATGAAGCCATGGGAAATCTAGACCCACTGCTGGATTTTGGGAAATCTAGACCCACTGATGGACTTTGGGAAATCTAGACCCACTGCTGGATTTTGGGAAATCTAGACCCACTGATGGACTTTGGGAAATCTAGACCCACTGCTGGATTTTGGGAAATCTAGACCCACTGCTGGACTTTGCGTCTTGCTCCAGGCAGCTCTCCCTCAGGAACAGCTCCAAGCCCACGGATGCCGGAGGAAACCCCCCATCCCGGACCCTGGCCCAAGCGTCCGCAGCCGGAGCCATCCCCCAACGGGCCAGGCTGTGCCGGCACAGCCTTCCCCTGGCGCTGCTGGGAGGTTGAGAGGTATGAGACACGGGGTGCCAAAGGAACTCAGCAGGCACGCGCCCCATCGGGGTCTGTGTGCGTATAGATATACACATCACAGCTCCGCAATGCGGAGCAGCTGGAAGCACGCAGCCCGTAGCTGTTACGGTCAGCTCTCGTACTACGGTGAGAAGCAGTGATAAAACAGCACGGAGACCTGGAAGACCACTGGAACAGCAGTCTTTAAATGCTCTTCCTTCGGGCTGGATTTTACTGACGGGTCAGATAAATCCTTCTCTTCCCCGCCTGGTTCCTGAGATTTGCTCTGGATTAGAGAAAACGGTTAGTTGTATGGAAACGAAGGCTACAGGAGCTGATCGAGCGCTTACAAGAGGAGAAAGCCAGTTCATCATCCAGCCACCAGCCTGGTGAAGACAGGGGAGGGCGGGTGAGGTCGGCGAGCTAAGCAAGAAGGGATATCAACGTAAGAAATGCAAGGGTGAAGCTGGAAGCGTGGGCACGCTGCTGCTAGGTGCGCGCGCGTGTTGGTGACGGAGTCGCAGCTCCTTCAGCCACCCCCCGTCTCCCGGTCTTGCTCCTGGCCACGAAGCTTGGGTGCCCACTCTCAGGTGTAGCGAGTGGCATTCTCCAGGGAGCCCAAATGTCGGAGGGGTCACAAAACAAAAGCTGATGAACCAGCTGGCCAGCGGGTCTGCATTCAGCAAATAAGCCTGCCCACACACACACACATAAAGGACAGGGATGCAAAGCGGCTGCCGTCGGTCAATGGATGTGTGAGGAGCCACGGAACACGGCCACAGAGCCACACAACATGCGCATGAACTTTCCGTCTGGACAGTTCATCGGAAGAGTTACCACGGCTTCTGCCAGCGTGAGTTCGCAGCCGGAGTCGGGGGAGACCAGGTCAGCACTGTCTTCTCCTTCACGCTCCAGGTCAACAGAAACATCTTCCTTCAGAGCGGGAGGCTGGGAGGTGCCTCCTGAACCAGCCCCTGGCCCGAGGGCCAAGGAGCCCACACCGGATGCAGGTCCCACCGGAGCGACCGGCATCGCTGGCAGCGAGGCGAGGCCTGTGTTCAAAAGCGTGTCCTGTGCCAGACCCGTCTTCCCCTTCGTTTTTGCTGATGTCTCGGCTTCGGCCACACGCTCTTGTCCCTCCTGGGCTGCCCTTCGCTCCTCTTCGCTTTGCTCGAACATCTTAATCTTAGAGGCCACGGAGGTTTTCCTGTAGCTGTCACTGTCCTGCCAGCTCCCGGCGGTCACAGTGATATCTCCGTGCTCCCGGGACACAGCTCCTGTCCTCCCAGCCACGTACGTCAACGACCCAGACTCTATTTGATGTGTCCCACTGCTCGCTTGTAGCTCTTCCCCACCTTCACAGATCCGGGTAGAGAGCTGGTACGTCTTGCTTCCCTGACACAATCCTGCTACAGAGGAGTGGGAGTTGGAGACATCAGCAGCTTCTTTGGGAGGAGACTTATCCTGTGGTGGCTGACTTGGAGAAAGGTCACTGTCTCTGGTGGTTTCTCCTACTGTAGGACCCCTGCCCTGCAGATCTTGTCCCACATTAAACTTCAAGTCCCAGGGCGACTCTTGTGCTTTGGGGTCTGCAGTGCAGAGAAGCCCTCCAGCCATGGGACCCTCGTGGGGCAGGTCTCTTACTATGGCCTCAGTCTGCTGTTCTGGTTCTTCTGCCTTGGGAGGCAGCTCTTCCATGCAAGGGCTTCTGTCATGGGACAAGTCCTCCATCTCACAGCCTTCATCTCTGGTCAGCTTCCCTGACGGGGGCCCTGTGTCCTGGGAGAGCTCTTTCATCATGGGCTTCTCCTCCTGGAGCGGCTCTTCTGTGGCAAGGCCTTTGCTCTGGGTTGCCCTCGCTGTGACAGGGGCCATGGCCTGGGCCACCTCCCCTGTGGCCGGGTCTCTGACCTGGATTGGCTCTGCTGGGTCGTCTGTGTTTTGGGGTGGTCCTGCTGCACCTTGGTGTGGTTCCCATGTGGCAAAGCCCACGTCTTGGGATTGTTCTTCTGACTCAGGACTGGTGCCCTTGGATGTCACCACCTCTGCTACGCGGCTCAGGTCCTTGGGTGCTCCTTGCACGGCTACAGAGCTTGTCTCCTTGCGTGCCGCCTCCGCCAAGGGGTTCATATCCTCAGGTACGCCCACGCCTCTTTCGGGGCTCGTGCCCTGGGACAGGTCTCTGGCCTCAGGCTCCCCGCCGGGGGCTGGCTCTGCCGGGACAAGGCTGGGTCGTGGGGAAAAGGCCGTGGGGGCAGGAGTGCTGGGTTTATCCCTGTCCGACCCCGCGGTGGTATGAGAGCGGTCCTGCTGAGCCACAGCTGATGGAGGCGACTTGGTCTCAATCTCTTCCATCTGAAGAACCACCCTGGCACTTTCCTCCTTGTCACCGTCTGCTCCAAGCCTTCCTGAGAGCCCCTCCTCTGCCGTGTGGATGTCCGGGCTCTGCACCGGGCTCCCTCTGTGCTCCTCAGCCCTGTGGCCATCCTCTGGCAGGCCACGCGGCTTCAAGCCCCTCTCCAGGCTTTGCAGATCCATCTCCTCCGGTCCCACTTCATGGGAATACAGGAGGGCTTCACCTCCCTCGGGTGCTTCGCCGCCTCTCAGCCCAGCGTTCTCTTGCTGTAGGGGCAGCTCGTCCTCCCGCCCCGAGCTGGGATGTCCCGCCAGGCTGGTCCCATCACAGCCTGTCCCAGGCGGCTCCAGTGCTTCTGCAGGTTTTCCAGACGCTGCCCTGTGTTGCTGACTTGCTGGGGAAATGGGTTGGAACCCTTCTGCTGCCGGTGCCGTGTGCCCGCATCCCTCCCCGGACGTGTTCACAGTGGCTTCTGGTCTCTCCTCCTGGCCAAGCTGTCCACCGGGCTCCAAGAGCAGGGGCGTTTTACTCTCCTTCTCCTCTCCCTCTGGGTCTCCCAAGTAGATGATCCTCTGGGTCGCAGAAGTCTCCGAGCTGTCGTCACTAGCCTTCACCTTAATTTTAACGAGCTCTGTGGCTGCGGCTGGCACTCTGGCCTCCTGCTTCCTGGAGGCTGCAGAAGCACGCTCCTTGGAGACCACCTCGCTTTCTCCCTGGGGAGGCTCTGGCCCCAAAATCTTGGCCCTTTGCCCCTCTTCAGGCTGCTGGCAAGGCTTGGGTGGACCTGGCTCACCAGCGGTTGCTTCCTCACCCCGCTCTTGGGGCTCCTCCTCTGTGTTCTCGGCTGGCAGGCGCTCTGCCTCCCGGCTAGGCTCTCCCCCGGTTTCCTTCTCACAGATCTCATTCTCCCAGACAGACTCAAAATCCTCCGGACTGGCGATCATTTTTGCTCTTGTCCGGGTATCCGGGGCTGCGTCTGCCGGCTCTTCCTGGCCTGCTGCTTCCTTGGCTTCCCCTACTGCCGTCTCCACTTCCGACGCGCTTGTACTCCTTCTCACCTCTGAGGTACCTGCATGTGCTGCTTCTTTCTTGACTCCCAGAGCTTTCTTTAGCGCTACCGCTTCCAGCCTAGGAGTTTCTCTCTCTATAAATACCCAGTGCTCCGAGCCCTGCATTGCAATTGGAGCAAGAAGAGTTAGCATCACACACCCCTCACCCGACTGCCGGCGACTGCCGCGCGTCGCAGAGGGCTGCTCTGCCTCGGACAGGGCTGGATTGTCATTGTCGCTCATGCAAGAGTGGAGGCAGGGCCTACACAAAGAGCCTGGCAACTCGCTGATGGAGAGAAGGGACGGAACATACGGGGGCTGCCGCCGTGAGGGGGACTGAGCCCCCTCTCCTCTCCAGGGACCACGTCTGGCTCTGGGCGGCGGCTGACCGACGGACCCGCAGGACCTGCAGCATGGCTGGCAGCGCGGCAGCGGGAGCCGTGCTCCCAGCAGAGACACGGACAGCCATCGGGGCATGGCAGGAGGCAGGGGCACGCAGCTCCCAACTGGGAGGCTCCTGTTTTCAGCTGGCTCTGGCAAGCTCCACGCGCAAAGGGTGAGATTTCATCGTAGGCGCCGGTCTGTGCTGCGAGCAGCCTCGCTCAGCTTCCCCCACACGCCCTACGACTATGTCAGCCTGCCAGGAGCACGAGCGAGAACAGAGATCACCTGCAGGCATCAGAAAGGGCCCTTCCCCTTCCTACCAGATGCTGCAGCCCAGACTCACTCCAAAGGCCATCCTTCTTTTCCAGGATGGAAAATTTTTCTGATGGAAGTTCCATCAGAAGCAATTATTGAATGGAGGTTTCTAGCAATGCTGAAACCAAGCGGTTCGGAAAGCGTCACCTGTAAAAGGTCATCTGAGAAACCGAAAAGACCACGGGCTGGGCAGCTGGGACAGCTACAGGTACTGCAGCAAGGACGAAGCAAAGGCTGTGGAGCATCCTGCAGCAAGGACACGGCGGGGACGCGACACACGGCACAGCGTACCCGCACTGCTGCGCGGGGGGGCTGCCAGGTTACTGCCACCACGCACGCTTGGCACAGTCACGGCTCTGTCCTGCAGGACAGCTAAAGACTTCCAAAGCGCCAAGAAAAAGCGCTGCTGAAACTGATCCGCTTCTGGAACAAAAGGTAGAAAATAAGCCACGAGAAGACAGCAGCAGGAGAACGTTTGCACCGATGAGGGAGCCCCGCAGCCTCCCCAGCCATCCTACCGCCGGCAGCACACGCGCGAAGGCAATGCTGCGAGCACGGCCGTGCGGAGTTCGCCGCAGGGCTGGCTCTGCCCGCGGCACAGGGCCAGCGTCGCTGCGGCAGGCTGCGCAGACCGACCCTCCGTGGCACCAGCGCGCCTCCGGCCCCGCGAGCGAGGGGCTGGCTGCCCGCTCCCCGCTCCAACCAGGGAAAACGTGAGCCGTGCCCACGCCAGGGTGAACGTTTGGAGCCGCTACACCCGCAAGGGAAACCTGACAGCTGCTACTGAATAAGGGGGAATGGGGGCAGAGGGAAGCAGAGCAAGAGGGGAGGGAAAAGAAGATGAGATCAGAGGAGAGAGAGAAAGGAGGAAAACAAATTACTAGCGGGAGGGCTCCACAAGGAGAGGAATCAGAAATTGGTAAAGCCTCTGGCAGAAAAAAGCCACCTCCCCGCTCCTGCCCTCTTCACCAGGCGCCAAGGAGAGCAGAGCTCCCCAGGCACCGTGCCCAGGCCTCACCCGGAGCGCGCAGGCTCTTCGCGCTGCCAGGACAGCCGCCGGGACCGCATGCCTGCACCGCACGCCGTGCCACGCACGGGGCAGACGGAGGACGGATCCTTGCCGGGCGCTCTGCCGTGGCACCGCGCCTGCCGCAGCCCTGCGCACCCATGCTGGAGGAGCCAGCCCTTCAGCAGGCCTGTCCCACCTCAGCGCCCCGCAGCCCGGCTCACACGAGCCGCTCCGGCAGCCCTTCCCTGCGCTCCCCAGCACCGTCTCCTCTCCAGTCCCCCCTGCACTCCTGCCTCCAGCGCAGGTTGGATTTCTCCCCAGCCCGTGGAAATTGCAGCAGAGGCAGCTGGGGCCTGCCAGGCGCTCCAGGTTGCACCCAGCTTTCACAGCGGGGTCTGACCCATGACACAACATTCCCACCAGCTTGGCGGCTGCGCTGGGCCTGCCAGGAAGCCCAGGCTGCTCTCCGGCACCCCCTCAACACCAGCCTTCCTGCTCAGCAGCGATGCTCGGGGAGATTCCACCAGAAGTCTGCTTACTTTCCTGAGGGTGCAGCAGCTTCTCTTTGGCTCCTGCACTGCGGTCTCATTGCTGAACCCTTTCTGCAGCCAAGGCAAGAACGGCTAGGTTGTGAGGAGATGTACAAATCTCTTCAGTGAAGCCTTCTCATCCCACTTCTCTGGCTGCAAACCAGAGTCCTTTGGAGGAGACCTTCCCTGGACAAAGATGATGAGTTTCTTCAGGCTCCTTCTCTGAGTTAAGTCTTGAGATATATGTTGTAGATCAAAAAGCCTTAAAACAAGTCTTCTGAAGCCTGGAACAATGTGTTCATCCACGGCAGCACCTCTTAACCAGTAAGGAAAACCCTAAAGCTCCAGATTTATTTTCAAACCAGCTTCCTTCTCCTCAAACTTTGTTGGGATGAACACAGCCCACGCCAGGGGAACATCCAACTACTCTGTGGTGCGATCTGAGCTCTGCTCTGGAGGGCTCAACACCAGCTCTGTCACAGCTCTGGTTCCACAGCTTATGGCAGCCCTTGTGTCTCCAGAGCTTGAGGACTCTCGGGGATGTGTGGAGCAAATATCTGGATACTTGAATATGTCCTCCACAAAAGAACTTCTGGAGCTTTGGAGGTCAATAGGCTGGCAGGACAGAGTGTGTGC
This sequence comes from Ardeotis arabs, assembly GCA_011801015.1. Classification (NCBI taxonomy): domain Eukaryota; kingdom Metazoa; phylum Chordata; class Aves; order Otidiformes; family Otididae; genus Ardeotis; species Ardeotis arabs. The sequence goes on along the minus strand of JAAGAY010002825.1, from coordinate 10,538 downwards.
CAAGGCAGGAGCTGAGTCTAGGAAGTGATGATGCTGGGAAGGGTCTGTCCATAGCAACCTCGACTTCCCAAGGGACAATTTACTTTCACACTTTCCCCCCTGCCCAACGCATCTGCTCCTGGAATAGGAGCATTTGGGAAGGCCATTCTCACTGTGGCCTACGCATCACAAGAGAGAGTAAGCTGCTAGAAAAGAAAGAAACAACGGCATGGAGCAGAGACATCCTTCTGCCCCAGCCGAGAAAGCCCATAACCTCAGCAGGGCCCAGGGCAGGCAGGAGGCATCCTTCAATGTCCCTGCTGTCTTTCTTTGCTCCTCAGGGAGACCCAGCTCACCTGAGAGGAAAGCACGAGCCTCACAACAAGGAGGGAATGAGTGAGTCTGAGACGCTGAGACACTGGGTTGCTTTGTCACCCAAAGCTGAAGAGACTCCCGGCACCTCTCAGCCCAGCATTCTGGTCCTCCAGCTGGAGGGAGGACTGGGGGATGGAGGAGAGGGTGGAGATGCCTGTCGCTAGGGGTGGCAGGTGACCCAGCCTCAGTGGGTCTGACGCCCACAGGCACCCAGGGACTTTCTATCTTAGCATGATGACAGCTCCAAGCTCTGCAGATGCGCTGTCCTCAGGTCATCACCCTCTCGGGGCCACAAACTCCTCACGGCAACCACAGGCCAGGAGAAGACAAGTTCCCATGTATCAGCAGCTGAGTCTTGGCCACTAACACCTGGAGAGAAATCACCAGTGAGGCCACCTCGGCACCTGCACCCCGGCACAGCCCTGGCACCCCAAGGGTCTCCAGAGGGCGGAGGGGAAGACTGTCTGAACCAAGAGATGTGTGCACACCTCCCTTCGCTGTTTCTGTCCACCAGCTCCTACACACTGGCAAGCGGAAGGTCCCAGCGTGGACCAGGAGATGCTGCTGCAGAGCCCAAGCTTCACAGAAGGCGCCTGCGCTCTTCCTGAAGCCCAAGGCTGTGCCCAAGCCCTCGCTCGCACCCATACTGGGTCCAACCACACCACAACCAACTCTCAAAGACCGGTTTTCTGCTCTTGGCTGTTCAGGGAAACAACTGCCATCGCGTGAGACAAACCCTGCGGGCGAGCAGCGCTGAGGGCCCACGTTCCTCACCCACGGGCGCTGCGCAAGGACACCGACCGCAGCCTGACCCTGCTCTGCACGGGCCCAAGTCCAGCGTCCCTGACACCTCCAGAGACGCCCTATCTCCGGGTGCCCGGGGCCGGGGAGCTGTAACTGTGGCCAAAGCAAGAGGAAAGCACAAGGGATGGCCAAAGACGGCGTGTAGCTGCTGGCCTGCGTGCACCCGGAGCGGACACCCGCAGAGCGCTGGTGCCGTGGGGTAGCACTGCCGCAGGGCCCCCAGCTCTGCCCTCCAGCCCCTCACCCACACAGCCGGCCCCAGGGGTGCTCCACCAGAAGGTCTCCACCAGGACCCCATCTCTCAGCCCAGAAGAAACCATCAGGGGAGCAGATTTCACCCACAGCCCTGTCCTGGCGAGGGATCCTGCCCGTGGCTGGGGAGTGGACCCACCCGGGGGGGCCCGCAAACGGCTCCAGCTCCGCTCAGAGGGCAGGACACCTCAGCAGGCCGGGGGGCCCCACGGCGCGGCAAACCGTGGGAGCGAGGGGTGGGGAGAGAAGGAAGGTGGTGAGAACCTCAGGAGAGGAGACAAGGCTTTTCTGCGTGAAAGACTCCATGCTTAGGGAAGCTCCGCGCTCAGATGCAAAACCGTCTAAGGTGTCCTCTTCCATCGTCTGTGCCAGCACGGAAACCCCAGCACCCCGAGAAAAGAGAGAGAGAGAGACAGACAGAGACACAGAGAGAGAGAGCATGAGAAGGGATGAAGGAGCAAAGGGTGAAGGGTGGGCGGGTGATGGGTGGGTGGGTGGACAGAGGTCACAGCTGTGCCAGCTCTGGATGCTCCATTTACATCCCTGCACTTCCCATTTCCTTGTGAAAGAGACGTGGGGTGGAGTCCCCCTTCCTCTTCCCAGCCCAGGGCCTTGACAAGGGGCTGGGCGCCCACCTCTGCCCGGGCCACCCCGCAGCCCCGCGGCTCCGGTCAGTGCTGGGGACCAGCAGGCGCACGCGCGTACCGCAAATCCCCCGCAGAGAGCCCCCGGCCCAGCCGCCCCGCAGCCCCCGCGCCCTCCCCGCCGCCCAGCCCCACGTCCTTGCTCTGCAAGACTCTCCCGGGAGGGAGCTGGGGCAAAGCGGGTGCCGCGCGCAGCACGGAACCGTGCCCGCTGGTGTGGGCACAGGACTGGCCCCAGAGCCGCGCGGGGCAGAGGACAGTGCGAGCGGAGGGTCCCTGGCAGGCAGAGCGCCCAGGCTGGCAGCCCCCGCCACACGCTGCCTGCACCGAGCCAGCCAGGAACCCAGCCCGCGGAGCACCCAGCTGTGCCACATCTGCGCCGCTCACGCAGCACAGGGGGCTCTGCCTGTCCTGGCACCCCCAGTTCCAGCTCCCCAGGTGCCTTCCCTTCACACTCGCAGTCCCACCGCAAAGCCAGCGGGCAAAACGCCGGGAGGGAAGGATGCGCGTGCAGGCCGGCAGCGCGGCACGGCTCACCCCTCCACCCGCTCCCCCCACCCGGGTCCCAGCTGGCGGGAGCACCTCGGGGCAGCGCTGCGCGGGCGCCGGGCCCTGCTCCGCCGAGGATGCTCCTCGGGCCAGAGCCGCACCGGGCACTGCCAGTACGAGGGGTGAGGAAAGCCCCATCTCAGGGGCCAGCAAAGGCACAGCCCAACTCTCAGGTACCCCCAGAACACAGCCCTCTGGAGCAGGGTGAGATGTTCAGCCCCACGCAGCGCACGGGCACAAGGCGAGATCCCTACCAGCAGTGTGGTGAAAATGGTCAAAATGGTTACAAAACCCAGGGACAGCGGCCTGGCCAACAGCCCTCTCCCTCCGCCCTGTGTCCCCACCACCGCAGCACAGGAGGCACAGGCCCAGAGCCCAACAGCTGAGGAACACCTCCCCGCGAACAACCAGATCCCCTCTGTAAGAGAAGCAGCGGAACAAACCTCGCTGGCCTTTTCTGGGGTTCCCTTTGGTGTTTCATCCTCGTGTTTGGGTGAGGAAGAGGCTGGTGAGGAAGGCAGCCTCCTGTCGCGGTCCCTGTGAACCAGCTTGCTGTTGGGCTCCTTCAGGGTCCGTTTCAGCTCATTGATGCTGGCCTGATGCTTCAGCAAAACATCTTCCGGCTTGTCTAAAAACTGCGGGAAGGAGAGAGGAAGAGAACTAAGAGTAAAGCACCAGCCAAGGCAAAAGAGATGACCAGGGGCGCTGGGAGGGTTCGCTTCACCCCCGGCTTGAATTCAGGGTCTCGAGCCAAAGGGACAGTGTGTCAGAGCACCCTGGCCTGCAATTCTCGCTCAGACCATTGCAGGGAGCAGGAAAATGGCAGCACATGGCACACGGCTGAACGTCCGCGGCAGGCTTCCCTCTGCGAAGGGCACAGCACGCCCCTCCGGCACCTCCAGCACGGCCTGGCGAGGACAAACTAAGCCACCCGAGGAAGAGAGCAGGTTTCCCTTGGGATCAGGAAGGGATTTGGCCCTACGGGAAATACCAGCAGCATCTGCTGCTGCTCTCTTGTGCCTGGCACAAAGGGAGCCGAGCCTCCGTCCCAGCTGGGCAGGAATATGGCATTTCCAACGGAGCTCCTTTGGAGCGGGCTTCTGCCAAAGGGCAGGAGGGCACGGGCTGGTCAGAGATGTCCAGCATGGGTCCAAGCCTGGCCCACCACGGCCCAGCCCAACGGCAGCCTGGGGCGGGCTGGGGTCTGGCCTGCTGTGGAGAGAGGACGGCTCAGAGCGCCCAAGAGCAAGGTGGGGCCGAGGCGTCAGAGCATCGCTTTGTGACGGTACAGGCACCAGGGCGGCTCCCGCGTCCTGCCGCAGAGGTGGGCAAACGGTTGGGGCAAGAACCAGCAAGAGCAAGAACCTTGGCTTCCAACTCAGACTCAAACCTTTTCTGAGGTTCGAAAGGAGTCACCTAAAATACCTCCCCGGTGTTCCTCCTCAGCAACAGTCCACAGACCCAAGAGAGTCCCATGAAAAAACCCTACCGAATTTTCCAGATCCTGAAGGCTCAGCTCAGCTCATGGGAAAATTCCCCCCATGGACTCGTGTGTCTGAGCTGTGGAGAAGTCCTTCACGGTTTGCCCACCTCTGGGCTTGGGGCACGCCCGGGGAGCAGCACATGCACATGCAGCGGGGGAAGCAATGAGGTGGGCAGGGGAGGGACCGGGAGCGGTGCCCACCGTCCCGGCAGGGCCTGCCCTGCGGTGCGGGGCGGGGCGGTGAGGGCTGTGTGGTGCCACCACGGCAAACCCCATCGCCTGCCCGCGTTTGCCCCCGTTGACGGCTCCAGCGAGGATCTACACCTCGCTGCAAGCGGAGGGGAAACCCCCGGGGAGCAGCCGTGGATTTTAGGCTGGGATGAATCATTCCTGATGAGGAGCCACTGCGGACACGTGAGTTTGTGCAGGGGAGGGCACAGCCTCCCTCTTCGCTGCGACAGCCCACTCTCCGGCCGGGCAGACGCAGGCAGGTGCCTTCCGGCACAGGGGTGGGCGCCCGTGCCTGCACCCACAGGCAGCTGAGTGGGCGCTGAAGGCCGCTCGGAGACTCATCTGCCCGCGGCGAGGCGGGACGGCAGCCACGGCGCGGTGAGGGGCTCTCCGCGGAGGGGAGCCACGCTGCGGGAGCGGGGGGCTGCGGGGGAGCAGAGCCGCCGGGCAGGCCAGGTGACAGAGGCAGTTTGGGTCAGGCAAAGCAGAGTGCGGATCGCGGCGCCAGCGGGAGCGAGGGGACCAGCCTCCACGGGAGAGCTCGGGCCGCAGGGCCGGACGGAGAGGAGACACGAGGCGAGGACATGGCGGAGGCGGTAACACGAGCAGAAGCCTGGTCTTCCCAACGGGCCAAGGACTGGGCGCGGGGCCTGGCCGTTGTGCCTTGGGAGGGCTCCTGCTCACACGTACGACCAGGACCACCTTACTTAGTGGGATAGAAGATGCCGTGTGCGTGCTGGGGCAGAACCCAGCTGTCTGCTCCTCGGGCTCCTCTAGCATCCAACCCCCCGCCCCGGTGCATCTTGTATTCCAGTAAATAGGGTGACACACAGTGTTGCTCTGGGAAGGATGGACAATACGATGCACCGATGAGGACTACGATACTCCAGAGAGAGAATACCTCCTGCTTGTGCCTGGGGGTTGTTTCGTGCTCCGGCTGGCAGCAAAGAGAGGGTTAAAAGTAACCAGCAGGGTCAGTCCAGGGAACTTGTCACAAACATCACAGTTAAGTTGAGGGGCTGGTAGAGCGCAGAAGGACCGGGCCCCCCCTCCCCTCGCAGTGTGGGGCTGAAATGGGCTGGGGGTCCCTAGGCCAGCCCGGGGCCAGGGCAGGGAGGGGACGGGCTGTGCCTGGGCAGTGGCGGGCACGAGTGGGCACCGGTGCGCCCGGCCTGTCCCCATCCCCACCCCTGTCCCGGAGTGGGGCTGCTCGCAGGTCCAGCCCTGCCTGGGGATGAGCCTTGAGACCTGGAGGGTGCTGGGGAATCAAGAGCTGAGCCGAGCCCCTGCGACAGCCCCATTTGCACCGGTGAGGCCAAGAGCCGTGTCCCAGGGCTCCCACCAGCCTGGGGAACAGCCGGCAGAGAAAGGGGACCGTGCCCCAAGGTGACCCTGCCTGCAGCCCAGCCCTGCTGCTGGTGCCCAGTCCCCTCCCTGCCCTGTCCAGGTGTGAACCAGCCCCCCCTCCACCACCGCCCTCCTGCGCCGCCTTGTCTGTACCTTCAGCTCCTTGATCTTTGTTGGGGTGGTCACCTCCTCGTCCTCCGTCTCGGACCGTCTCCTGCTGCCAAACTCACCGTCCTCATCCTGCTTCTCACCCTCCGTCCCGGCGTCGTGGTTCTCGCTGACAGAGGCTGGGCGCGAGAACTCTGCCCGTGGGTGAGAGCCCGGGTCACCCCGGCCCTGCTGCCCCCAATCTCCACCCCAGCCCCCCAGCCCCTGCCCCCCATCCTGCCAGCTCAGACCTGGGGGCCGAGGAGCCCCGAATGCCCCACGGGTCACAGGGCTTTCTGGTGGCCTGAGGGGTCCCAGGGCACAGGAAGCCGGGGGGAGCCCTGTCCCCAAGCTGCCCCACGTCCCCCTGCTCACGCGCAGCCTGAGCTATCGCTTGGGGTGGGGACAGACCCTCTGCCATGGGGATGTGGCTGGGGGCAGCCTCCAGAAGGAAGCCTGCTGTAACCCTGCCAAACGAGCCGCACGGCTTGCAGAGACGAACGGCATCCCCCTCTCCCCCGCCAGCGGACCGATCTCCCTCCCCCTCCCCAGTTTGGGGCGTACCTCCATCAAGGCTGCGAGACATGGTGTACCGTTTGCTGGAGGAGCGCTCGAAGAAGGGAGCCGGGCGGTCGATGAGGGCGCTGGCCTGCCGTGTCTGTGCCTGCGTCCGCCCGCTGTAGCGAAACTTGGAGCCCATCACCAGGAAGCCCTTGGGGGGCGGCTCTGGGGACACCAGCCTAGGGGTGACAGAGGTGGGGTGCGGTCAGCGAGCCCCAGCTGTGCCCCCAGCGCTGCCCTCCACCTGCACCCACTGCAGCAGAGGCAGGAGCACGTCTGCCTCTGAGATGGGAGGCCTGGAGAAGGTCTGGAGAAGGTCTAGAGAAGGTCTCCTCACCTGAAGAAGGTGTGATGCTCTATGCAGACCTTCCAGAGACGCTTGGCAGAGCGGTGGTTGGGCAGCTTGAAGCCAATGGTGCTCTCAAACTGTTCGTACTTGGGGGAGACAGAGACACGCCATTACAGGCAGATCCTGACCTAGGGGACGTGACGGGAGGGGACCTGCCTCGCCACAGCCCCCAGGTTCCCCTGGCAGGAGCCATGACCATGCAAAAAAAAAAAATCTTCTTCAAAGCAGGGCTGGAAAAATCACGCCCCCACACCTTTGGCCCAAGCACTTTCCTCAACCGTAGATGGCTTTTCAGTGCAAGATGAATTCCCTCAAGAAACAAAAACCTTTTACAGCTCGTTTTGGAGAGAGAGCGCCACTCTCCCTTTTAGATGCACCGTCCTTGCCCTCCTGCCTGCTGGAAAACGTGGGTGGAAATGCATTCTCCCATCAGTGAAAAGAGTGATAATAAAGCCAGAAAACAAACGAAAAAGCCTCGTGATGCTTTTTTGTGAAGCATGGAAGACATCAAAAGTGGCCCTCAAGCCCCCTTCCTGGGGGACCTCCCTACGCCAGTGGGGTCACGGCGTCTGGCTGGTGGGGAAAGGAGGGCGGCGTGCCCCCAGCCTGCCACAGTCACTTTGCCAGCGAGAAAATGAGAGCACAAACAAGGAGGTACTTGCTGAAAGCCTCCAAACACCACAGGAGATGTGCTCTCTCAGTCAGCCTCACCATTAACTTGGGATCCTCGGGGCAGAGGCTGGAGCCAGGCGAGGACCTCCCCGCCGAGCAGGCATCCTGCTGTGCCTCGGGGCCGCACGGGCGCACGGCACCTACCTCACCCGGGCGGATCTTGATGTAGAAGTTGCTCCTCTTGTAGGAAATCTTGAGGATCTTGGGCCAGGCGAAGCGGTTGATCCTCAGCCGGTCCCTGTAGATGAGGAGGCCGTTGGCGCAGACGCCCAGCATGATGTCGATGCCCTCTGAGTCCTGGAGGAGGCAAGAGGGACAGGAGGGAATTGCTCAGCTGCCCAGTAAGAACCAGTGCCACGTTCCGTCCTCTCAGTGCTCCGCTACAGCGGACCAGCTGATGGAGAGATCTCCACGCTGACAAGGAGGTCACTGAGTCACAGGCTGGTTGAGGTTGGATCTCTAGAGGTCCTCTGCTCCAATGCATGGACACCCAGAGCCAGCTGCCCAGGACCACGTCCTTGTTGAACCTTCGTGGTGGGAGGAAGGGGCTGTGGGGGGACGGTGTGCAGGATGGGGTGGCACTGGCTCTTGCAGCCCCGTGGCCCCGTACCTTGGCGTGGTGCAGGTCCACCCCGTACATGGAGAGCTTCTTGGCGTTCTCCAGGAAGTGGATCTCCGCTTCCCCGGGGGTCATTCCCCTGCAGGGAGACAGAGAGGGGGACACGTGGCCGGGCGCCCCATCGGACAGGGGCCAGCTGTCTGGTGCCCTCCTCGCCACCAGCCCGTCCTCTCCTGGGGCTCACCGGTAGGTCTTGTGCAACTCCATGATGCGTTCCTCCAGCTCTCGTGTCTGGTTGGGGGCGAAGCGGAGATCGCTGACGTAGTTGCCCACGTGCTCCTCGGCATCGTAGTCACCCAGCTCGGCCTGCACGGCGTAGGAGCCCAGCAGGGCATGCGTGACAAAGGAGCAGGGCAGGCGCCCCGTGATGATGTCCGCGCGGAGCTGCAGGCACAGGTAGTATCTGCAGGAGGGGGCAGAGGGTGAGAGCGGGGTGGGGGTGCGTGCCCTCTGGAGCAGGCTGCGGCTGCCTGGGAAGCGGCAGCATGCGCGGCAGCTTGCCCTGCTCTCCACGGGGACTGCCACCTCCCACACCACCTTCCTGGCCCCGCTCAGCATGATTTAGACACAGCACACGCAGCGGGAGGGCAGCGAACCCCCAGACATCCCCCCGCTGCCCACATCCCGCCCGAGCCCTGCCCCTCCGCACGCTCCCAGCCGGTCCCCCGGGAGCTGCCCCGGCAGCTGTGCCCACAGAGGGGTGATCCTCACCTTGTGATGTCCTCCGTGAGCTGGGCAGGGTCTGGAGGGTAAAACTTCACGGTGAAGGCAAAGTTCCAGGGCCCGCCTAGGGAGAGGAGAGAGCCGTAAGGGCAGAACCCAGGCTGGCTGCACGCAGGAGTGCAGGAGCAGCCGGGCATCCTCTAAGGGTCCCACAGCTCCCCCCAAGCCCGGCACGGGGCAGAGACAAGGGGGTCCAGAAGCTGCTGGGAGAACAGCCACTGGGACACCAGCACTACTTGGTTAATCCTCCCCAAACAGCTGGGGAGAGAGAGGTGTCACAACGTCAGGACCCATCAGCTCAGCGTGACTACCAATGTCACAGCAAAAGCCTCACAGGTCCCAGAAGGTGACACCTTGGGCAACAGCCCTTCTGCTGCCCCAGCAAAGCAACGCCATGGGCAAAGGCACCCAGGACCTGCCCCAGCAAGCCCCCACTCTTCCCCCCACCCCTGTCCTCCCTGCTCAGGGCAGGTGGGATGGTGCCCAGAGAGGGCCCAGGTCTCAGCCAGCTCTCTGGTGGCATGGATGGGGTCCTTTGCCCCCCACACCTGTCATGAGTAGGAGGAGAGGTGGGTAACAGGCAGCCGAACGAGCAACAGCCCCAGGCCAGCTGCCAAAGGTCCCCTCTGGGGCAGGTGGGCACGGGACCTGCCGGAGGACAGCCACAGCAGAGCCATCCAGTAGCCCTGCGGGACGCTCCAGGCCAGGGAGGATGGACCCTTCCCAAGCACTTACTGCGGATCTGCTTCTTGATCTCCTTGGAGGGGTCCAGCCAGTTCTGCAAGGAGGAGACAGCAGGTCAGGGGATCCCCACCACAGAGGGGGCGGCCGCAGAGGGACCCCCCGTGCTCACCTTCTGGCTGTCTGAGTCGCAGAAGGTGAGGCCGAAGTAGTCCTTCTCCAGGAGGTTGAGGTGCTCGCACACCATGTCGAAGAGGACCTGGCCTCGAGCGTGCTTCTGTTGGAGACATGGAGAGGCTGATGGTGACCTGGCTCCCTTGTGCTGCTGGAGACCCAGCGGACGCAGGCAGCACCCGCAGGGTGCGGGCAGGGAGCGCTGGGAGGGTCAGGGCAGAACTGTCCCTCCAGGTGACCACCCAAAGGTGCTGGGCTGCCTTTGAGGGCAGCCCTCCCACCCGGCAGCACAGCTCTGGGGACACCAGGTGGGCCTGGGGCTGGAGGGACGGGGCACGGCCGAGCCCAGCCAGTGCGGTGCAGGCAGCGGGTCCCATGGGTCCCACGGGCCAGAGGGACCCGGTGTGCACCCAGCTCACCCCCCATCACACCACCAGACAGTGATGCCAAACCAGCGAGGGGGCCAGCCAGCCCAAGCACCTCCGCTCCAGACCGGATAGCTGGGACAAACGCGCCCCAGAGCTGGCGGCTGCTGGTGGGACAAGCTCCTTCCCAGCACCCTCCTCGTGGTGACGCGGCTGGGTGCCAACGCACGGCATGACCAACGGCAGCCACAAAGAGCCTGAGCCACTCTCGGGGACAGAGGGACTCTCGTTAGCTGGTCCCTTGAGCTCCCTGGATTTATCCTTCATCACCGGTGGCAGCGAGGCCCAGGCTCACTCACGGAGACGGAATAACAACCCCTCCCGTGTGCATTTCTCCCCTGTTTACAGCTTCCAGCCTGGCAGCTCCCATCTCCCCTCTCCAAGGCGTCCATTTACCGGAGCGCCTTCACCACACGCCCAGGGACGCCAGCCCAGGGCGCCAAGCGGCACGGCCGCGGCGGCTCGCTGCTCCCAGCCGCAACCCTGGGCTCCTGCTGCCCCGCAAAGCTGCTCCAGCAGCCGC
>JAAGAY010002824.1:0-38120 GCA_011801015.1 Ardeotis arabs | reverse complement strand
CCTGGAACCAAGCATCCAGCTCCCTCTCCGCCTCCCTGATGTCCCGGAGTCTCCTGACGGCCTCCTGCAGCTCAGCCACCTGCCGCAGGAGCTCCTCCACCTGGGCACACCTTCTGCAGCCAGGGCTGACGCCTGCCCCTCCCCCGGGAGCGGGGTCCAGGCACTGCCTGCAGCCCAAGGTCTGCACCGCAGCCTCCCCCCTCGGCTGCCGCAGGGGGAGCCGGTGCAGACCTCCCGGCCGGAGCTGCAGCCTTTGTCCTCAGGCGGGTGTTGACCATGTTGCCCTGAGGGTTGGGATCAGCAAATGCAAATGCAAATGCCCCGGGTCGGCGCCCTTCCTGCCGCGCCCTTCCTGCGCGCACTGCCTCGCAAACTGCCGCGCCACGCCCTTCCTGACGCGCCACGCCCTGTTTGCCCGTCCTGTTCGCCGCGCTCCGGGTCGCTGGCACTCCCTGGGGGCTGCTTTATACGGGGAGAGGCACCGCGTTTAAATCTCCCGCCGGTGCCCCCTGGCTCCGCCTACGTCTCGTCAGCCGCTCTCGCGCGGGCTGCGGGCTCCTGGCGCCTCGCTCCGCTCCCCCCTGAGCTTCCCTGCTTCGGGAACCCCCTCTCTGCGCTGCGCTGTGCCGCGCCGCTGCGGATCGTGCCGACTCCGAAGCTGTTGCCTCGGCGACTGAGTGACACAGTTATTAGTTTGGATATTTTTTACTAAAATGTATATCTTGACGGATTCTGCACAGTTACTGGATACTCAAATGTAGAAATCAAAGGAAACTTCAAAGAAAATGCTCCCACCAGAGATTTATTTTATCAATGAATTAAACCTAAATGCATCTATGGAATTTTAACATTCGAGTTGAAGCTGAATCCTTCCTAAGAGTAAAACAGCATGAATGGAGCAGCTGGAAGTTTCCTTGAGAGTGCATTAGCTATTCTGAAATAAAATCAAAATGTTCATTCCTTGACAGCACCAACCTCCATTTGTCCTATGCCTTGCAGCAAGCAGCGCTGTAGAGTTCTCTATCTCAAGCTGTGATGTACCTACCAAAATAGAGTGTGTGCAGCTAAAATAAATGAAATAGATTGAGGGAGGGTGATTTGTTGACCCTGCTGTACTGCAGAGTAACACGGAGGTAAATCGTGCAGCCAGTGTTGCACTTGGGCGTGAACACTTCATAATTGCTTGACACTCTGAAACAACTGGTGACTCTTTCTGTTCCCATGTTTACTGCTGGAGAAATCAAGGCTCTTGGAAGTCTATGCAGAGCAGAAAGTACACTATGGCCATATGAACCATGATCTCCTTACACTGCTCAGTTTTATTGCTGGATAAGTGGCAAAGACCAGGATGTCCCCTCTGCCTTATTCAGCTATACCATGGCTATTAATTATGCCAAGACTCTTGCTGTCTTTTTTTTAGAAAATAGGAAGTATAGAAGAATTTATGAAATCATGACACAGCCCAAAAAAAGCTTTGGCAGGACCTACTGTACAAATGACTTTTAATTAAGTGGAGTGGACTCCAGGCCACTGACCTCTTTCTAGATTTCCAAGAACAGAAAATCTCAGACTATAATCATGACTTTCTTATATGTAGAAAATTGTTCTCTGTGAGTGAATTGTACCTATTCCAGACATTACACCAAGACCATGTGGGCAGTGCTGTGTTGAGTGGAAACTCTGTGCCTGGAAGAACAGGTTGGGTTTTTTTCTTAGCTTAACGTAAAGTCTTTGGATCTGGTTTGAGACTTGGAACAAGAGTTAGGGAGATTAACTAGAGGGCAAACGCAGATGACAGTGCTAACTGTCTTAACAACAGAGCTGGGCAGCATGTGTATCTCTGCCTATGATACACCTACGCATCTAGTTCTCTTCAGGTGGTTATAAAAGAGATAGCTAGAGATAGATAGCTGTCACACGATGGTCCATACTCTTCTAGAAATACATATAGCTGACAGTTTACAGAAGTTAGCAGTAGAACAGAAGAATGATTTGACAGATTAAAAGACATATAATGTAAATATTCATTCAAAAAAGAATAAACAATGTGATTATATGGAAAGAGAATTATGTGATATTTGAATTCCTGATGAAGAACAGAAAAATGCTGTTAGCTCTTCGATGCAAAATTATCAAGGAGAGAGATGAAAATGAAGAATGAAATGCTAGAGTCACATGTCTTGTTTATACTGAAACCCCTCACAGTTTTTCCGTAAACAAATGGCATACAGGTGGCAGACATATAAAGCAAATATAAATTTAAATTAGTTTTAATAATGAAAGGATGTTAATTGCATTGTTTGAAATGTGTTGAACAGCTCATTTAGTGATATAAAAATCTCATGAGTGAATACATATGCATGCAACTTTATTTACCCAGGTGAAGTCTGAATTGCCTTGCCTATGAAGAAAATAATATTGCTGAGGGGAAAATAAATTATGAAATATAGAATGAAGCAAAAGCTGATAGAAGATTGAGTGGAAATTATTTTTCTCCATCCTTTATCTGAATTCAAAGCAGTATCTTTCTTTTTCAATGGTACAGCCAGCTGTAGTTTGCAATATATCACATCAAGCCATAAGAATGATGGCTGGGATGAAATTTAGTTTAAAATAGTTATGTAGCATTAGTTTGTCCCACAGCAAATTGTGAGTTAATTTTTTTTATCATCTAAATTCAGTACAAAAGCTAACCTGGAACAATGTTCCTTATGCTTTTGTTCTTTTTTTTCACTTTGTTATATAGTCTAACAAAAGAAAAAAAGCTTTTCTTTGATAGTTCTTATCTGGGAATAAATACAGTCCCAAGGAAACAGATGGCTCTTTCCCTTCTGTCAGATGGAAGCAAAGGCATTTCTGTGACCTCTTTTAGTTTTTTTTGTGTTAAAAGACGGGCAACTGTCTTTCCCTTCAGTTCCAGCTACAGGAGGATGGAAGAAAACATATTAAGTCAAGAATTGTGAACACTGTAGGGACATGATAGAATATAACACACACTGCACGGTGTTAGAGAGTACTCCCTGCTCAAACAACAGCTGTCCACACTGCTTGGATGAGAGGGTAAACTCCAGGACTGTATTGTTCAACAGCTGAAAATGTATGTGTCTTCTCTGCTAGAAACCAGCAACAGAAACTTCGGAGGAAATTCTTCAGGGAAGCTCTGAGGAGGAATGAACATGTCTATTTACCTTTAACCAGCATAGCTTGGTTTATAACTGATTAATGAAGGGTTTTTTTATTTTATTTTATATTTTAAAAAGCAACTCTGCTTATCTTTTCTAATTTAATACATTGTCTTTTCTAATTTAATAAAGTGGTCTCATTAGCTATTAAAATGTCTAATGCTTTCGAATTTGCTGGCTTTCATGTCTTTTTCAATTTGTTTTAATCGAGTTATCATAGGCAGACATGAAATGAAACACCCCCTCATTAAAATAAATGTAATGTTGTGACATGAACTGACAGAAGAAAGTAAGTCCCAAGACATTGTTCTTCTCAGCCTCCTCTCTTTCATAATGCCTAGATATGATATAAAACAAGATTCCTCACTCACAGCATTTAGAAGCAGCAGGGTTAACACAAAGAGAAGTCAGAAGAGTTTTGATTTTTTTATTCCTATTTTTCACCCTGGAACTCCATGAATAATTGTACCACATGGTTTCAAGATCCCTACAGGGACAGAAATTACTGTGATTAGGGTGGCAGAAAGGGTTCCTTAATCTTACCTGGAGAAAGATCTCTGATAAAGGTGGCAAAGCAACCAAACAACAAAAAGACACCAAAACCAGAAAAAAAAAGCAGAAAAAAATGCCTTTTTTTAGTCTCTTCAATTACATTTTGTGTTGTTAATATCATTACATGGCTCTGTTATACTTATCATGTACTTTTTTAACAGTCATGGTAAACTGTGCAAACTGATTTTTTTTCTCTGATGGTACCACAGAGAAGACGATTCTATTGTGCCTCCCATTGCAAAATAAATGCATAGCTGAATAGAAGAAATAAATTATTACTCTTTGGCAAGAGACATCATTTCTAGATGCCATGCGTGTCCAGAAATACCATTTCCCAAAAGAATGCTCAATCTCAAACATGTCACTGAAGGAAAAAGGTACATTTGTGTAGAGGCTGTGCTGTGATATTTACCTATGACATTTCCTTGGTAAATTGAGTTGGAATATATTTTCCCAAGTAAGGTAACATTTCAGTTTTGTTTGATGTGTAAATATATTGACATAAAACATATCCACTTCTGTCTTAAACAAGTTTCACATCCTAGAGTTGCAGGAAATTAGTTGTATAGAAATTCACAGCTCCAAAACAGTGTATGTGTAGGGCTTGGGGGCAGATGGGCATGTTACAGATGCTGGTGATTAGGAAGGGAGATGAAGGACAGATTTTAACAACCTGGGATCTAAAATCAATCTGTATCTGCATTGGACGTTAGAAGGGCTCTGTTAAATAGCAAATGGGAAAGGAAAACCTAGATGTTTTAGTGACTGATTTATTAATTTTGAAATACATTTCAAAAATTTATTTTTATCACAGGAAAAATTACAGTAAGTCACAGTATAGGCAAGGTCCTGGGGAGGATTTGGGATGGGATACCTAGCAAAACTCTGGTCCTGGGTGCAAACAACTTGCTTACTTCAGCTTTGCAGGTCTTCATTACAAATTTAAAGCTAATTATAACTTTAAGAAAATACAAGAAATTAAATCAAGACTTTGGATTGGCTGCCACAGCAGGCAATTAAATTCCTAAAAATGCTTGTGGCAGCAGCTTTTCTCAAACTCATATTCCCAGCAGACATTGCCAAAGAGTGACGGTGTTTCATGTTCATTTAAAAAAGGCAGGTTATAATACACATAATGACAGCACAGACACAAATAGTTCAACACTTAGCAAGTTCAGTTTAGCCTGAATAACATCATGTCTGGCTTTTTTTCTGAAGTATTCAATATTTCCTGGATTTGTACTGGGAGTCTGAATAGTTTGTGTTGCCTCCAGTACCTAGAGCAGGTACTACAGAAAAGTAGAAACCAAGTAGGGCGAAGCCTCACACAGTTTTAAATACTCAGAAGTCTTCGTTCCGATCCAATTTATGAAATGAAAGGTTTAGAGGACTAAAGCAGATCTTTAATCTGGTTTACATGTGCTACTCCTCAAAGGTTAAAACTCAACGCCTGCGTCCCTCTTCCTCCCCATTCCTAGCAGAGCGTGCCAAGGTGGAGCTCTCCTACCCTAGGCGATCCCAGGCTCACAGGGCCTGTGGGAGGTGGTGTGAGCCATCTTACTTTCAGCTAAACAGGGAAGGTTAACGGGGTCTGAGAGGAGACTCCGGAAAGCCAAGTATGGCTCTGTAATTTTGACTATGTCTAAGGAGTGTGCAGTGGGTGGATGCTATGGCTGCCTGTCCCCATTCATCACTAGGACTGTGGCTGCGTTAGGACACTTCAGTGTGATTGTGCAAGACAATCTCCTACATTTTAGTGCAAGAGGTGGCTGGCTGTGCCTCCCCCTCCTCCCGTGGCCTTTGCAGGTGCCTGTTCTTGGCAGAAAGATCAGTCCTGGGTGAATAGAGGGGCTTGCTGGCAGCCCCAGCGAAGGGGCTGTACCTGGAGAGCAGAAGGGAAGGCCGAGGACAAACACTTGCACTTCCCCTGGCTGTCTCAGAGCCCGTCTCCCAGGGACAGCTGCCTAAACCCATCCAGGGGCACAAGGTGCACTGCAGTGAGCTGCAGATTGACTGTGCCATAGCTGTTCATCAGATCCTGGCACTATCTCTACTTAAAAACTCATTTCCAGAGCTCTAGGTTTATGATATTAAAAAAAAAAAAAAAACAGAACAGTTCACTACCGCAGAGCAATCACAAGGTAGCAGTGGCACTGTGTCTTGCTGGGATGACCCCTCTCTGAGGAGGAGGAAGCCACGAGGCGGCACTGAAACTTCACTTCCCCAGGGGGAGCAGCCAAAGTGTCAACAAGCAGGGCCAAAACCCTCCAACCTCTTTGCCACTGCATCATGGGCAGGTTTTGCAACTGAGCTGGAAGCTGCATGCTCTGATGTTTTTACAATTCTTCACTAGAAATACAAATGAGCCAAATCCCAAAACACTAAGTATTTGAAGTGGTTTGGCTTTTGGTTTCATTTTTTTATGTTGGTTTGTTTTTTTTTTTAATGTTTGCAAATCTACATGCTTGTTTCTGCCTGATGGAACCCTGGGCAGCACCAAGGAAAGTTGCTCTAAGATCCTTCTGACTAGATTGCAGACAGAAACTCCAGGATATGCTTTGAATGCACTTGTGCCTATGCAGTCCTAACCCAAATCCCACATCAGACAAGTTCAGATAAGTTTGGAAAAGCTTTGCAGTGACTCATTAGAGCTTTCTGTGCTTAACAGGATAGAAATTCAGATCTTTCAAAGGTTTTTTCTTCACAAGGTTTATGTAAAGCTTTACCTCGGAGCTGAAAATATTTAGGAAAAAAACAAAGAACAGCAAACCCCTCTGTGCTACATTTACTGATAGAACATTGTTCTCCTCTCACTGACTGGAGCTTGATTTAAACCTGATTATTGACTTAAATGTACATTTTTTTATTCATCAAATAGCTTCTGATAGTGGATGCCTTCATGTTAAATTTCCCAATCTTAAACAAACTAGGACAAATCCTCCATGGTGAAAATTCAAGCCTTTACTTGAAAAAAACAGAGATCAAACACTCCAAATGGAGGACTCTAAGTGAGAAAATAATGAAAATATATACTTGGCAAGGAGTAGATAGAGTAACAGTCCTTCTGGACTAAACTGACCATAAGCTTTTTTAATTTAAATTTAAATGATGGAGAGCAACTTAAATTAATTCCTTAAATTGTTTAACACATCATATAAAATAATTATCAAATAAATGAATTCCAGCAGCTGGGCTGCTGAGAAAGAAAGAAAGGAAAAGAAAATTAAAATTTGCAAGTAAGAGGACCTTTTTCATATTTGAGCTGAGCTTGGATGCTGCAAACCTATCCAGAGGCCAAAGAGCGGATAGAGCCCAAACACACTTTTGCAAGTTGTCAAACAATGGAGCATCAGGAGTGCCCACATTTTGACGTCTGAGCAGCCATGCCTGTAACCTCTGCAGGACCTGTTCTTCCAGAGCCCTCAATGGGATGCATCACCCACTAAACCCCACAACAGTTAAAAATCTTGCAGATTGTCATTCTTATGACTCAAAGCATAGGTATTTTCCTGAGCAACTTTCTTTGGCACCAGGCAATGCTTGTGAACAACTTCCCTTTCCTTCTTTCTTTCTTACTTTCTTTCTGGCAGGTCTATATGAGGTGGTGAGCAACCCTTTGCTGCATTGAGTGGAGAGAATGACAAGCAGAGCAGCGCTGCCTTTATGTAAAGTTGCCTTTCATCGCAGTTGGGTTTTAGCTTGCAAAGCTGTATTTTTGAAAGGAAAGCTTGCCTGCCAGCTGACACAGATATTTTTCTATATAATGCATGCTAGAAAATAGGTCTTTCTACATGTTCTCTCCATTTTTAAAAGCAACTAAGTCTGTCAGTCCCGCAATAAGGGATTAAAGAGAAATTGTGTGGGCAGATAGGGCCTGTGAAATGTGTTGATTACCAGTCCTAGTGAGTTCTGTCTATGCAGCAGGGACAACAGCATGGTGTAACCTTGACATAGCAGGGTAATGTACAGAGAGCTCACTCACCAGACATTTCAGCCTTAAGTATGGCATCTGAGACTTTAATCTAATTACTGCTAATTATGAATTTGCAATATGATTATCAGCCCATGATAAGTGGAACAAACAGACCACCATGTGAGTCACCACAGAGCCATGAGAAGTGAGCAACTTTCTGTTGCCAATGACCTGAAAAAGCTTGAAGCAAAGTCCTAGGAACAAAGGAAGATAAGTCCTGTGATCCTCTCCCAAACCCAGTCCCTTTGTATGAGTTTGAAATTTCTACAGCCCACTCTGCTTTTTCAGCAGGTCCACTAGGCCATTCTTCCTGGAGCAAAGCCTGGCCTCCAAAGCTAACACCCAGGTACTGTGCTTGAAAGGGCTGGTCTAGGTCAGTTGAGAAAAAAAGACTTTTATGTATATACGTATTTTTAAATCCAGCTATGATCTTCAAATAGCTGTGAAAGGCAGAGAAATAAGTTCAGAGATCATGAAAAAGGAGATTATAAGTTTTTAGTTCTTTGGGAGTTCTTTGACTTGCTCTGAGGAAGTAGTGATGTGCTGGCTATAGATAGATTTGTTTTATTTGGAGCAAAGGTTCTCAGCCTCTTTTATATCTGGAGACTCTTCTCCTGCCTAGCCAGGTTCTATACCAACACCGCTAGGAAGGTGTGATTACAACCAAGCTCCTTATAATCTGGAGAGCAGTGATTTTCAATTTGAATCTGTTTTCTTTATTATTCAGAATACTTTCTATGTTGAATGACTCCTTACAAGCTTATATAGAAAATCCTTCTTTGTCACAAAGAATTTGCCTTGCAAAGAGACAAATTATGGAGAAAAGACAAGTAGAAGAGTTGTCAGCTTGCTGCACATAGGAGTGCTGTGGATTCTCATCTGAAGTCTTTCCTTGTTCTTCCATGTTTGAAAGCTCAGACTCCTGACAAGAAGGCAAGTAAACCGCAGGTAAGGAAGTAGTCATGTTTAGCTGGGAGGTTCATAGTAATTCCCATCAGGTTCTTTTCTGTGCTACAGCTGTTGCAGTACTGGCAACAGTAAATAATGTCAATTTTAGCTTATTGGAGTGGGATTATAGCCATAAATCATGCAAGAACAGGTTGTGAGAAGAATAGAGCTGGCAGATGCCAAGGAGTACGCTCCCATGAAAAGTATTTGGACATCCAGAAGAAAGGGCTGAGATCTACAGAAAGCCAAGGGTAGACAGTGAGGCCAAACATGTCTCCTGAGAGCTCAGAGGCTGGCTTAGAAATGTGCTGAGGAGCTGAAACGCCTGGGAGCAGAAAAGCTGAGCGAAAGCATTGCTGTCAGCTGTGTGTCACTTGCTGCGGGGAGTAAAACCCTGGAGCAACTCGTGGGGAGGAACTGAGAAGGAGAGAGTGCACTGAGTGGGATGGGAAACTGCAGAAAGAAATTCAGCACTGGCTCATTGATTTGAACTGTAAATGGCACAAATGGATTAACTGAGTTTTCCACAGCCCCTGGACTGATGGTTGTAGGAGCTAGCGCAGAGCGGATAAACACTGTCTCTTTGGACTGGATGTTAAGGAGGTTGCCTGCGCCATAAACAAATGCACTCTCCCAAGGCACTGGGGAGTCCATGGGGCTCACTCAGTGAGACAGCAAGCTGCTGCAGAGGTAGTTATCATTGCAGGAGTGGATGGTGGGACATTTTAATTTTCCTTTGTGATTATTTTAAAATGAAAATGTTAAGCATTACAAATTAATGTAAATGATAGCAAAGCCTAGACTCCAGCATTCACATGCAAGTGCCTTATTTAGGCAGTGAAACACTTAAGATTTTATTTAACTACTAAAAATTGCTGTTAAAATGAGAATCTAGAGCCTTAGCAGTAAGGTAACAATCTATATTAGAAATATGTCAATTCAACATGGTTATGAAAATAGGACATAATTAAAAACCACTCTGAACGTTTTGTGGGTTTTTGTTTGGTTCGGAGAATTGATTTCTTTATTACATTGTCATTTCCAGGCACTTTTACTGTAGTACTTATGTTAAGTGCCTTACCTCTCTGTTATTTGTGGAAAATTTCTGTCAATGGCATGGAAATTATAGATTACTAGCTGACTTTAAATGCTATTCCCCCCCCCACCAAATGGAAAAAAAAAAATTATCCACAGGCAGATATTCCAGCTTTGTCAAGCTAAATCACAATTTCTGGATCATGGTGTAACATACACAACATATGTCACTTGTTTTGGAGTGAAATGCAGCTATGTAGAACCTTTGCACTGCAGTTAACTGATTTTAGCAGTAAACAGTAGATGGCAAGGTTTATTTTAGGCGAATGCAGAAAAATGAAGGAAAAGCCTCACAAGTTTAAGACTATAAAAGAGGGCTTGACATAATCCTCACAGGAGGACCAGCTGCTCATAAAATCCTTTGCCCTTAGATGACTTCTGAAAGGCTGTTTACCACAGATTGATCAGTGGTGTCTCATATTTTGACAGATGATCAATAATGGATTTTCTAGCAATAGCTGAAGACTGATTATTCCTGTGCCAGCCGAGATGACTTAGGGCACCCAAGACACCAACAGTAGTAGTTGTGTCACACAGGGTCTTGAGAAGACATATACCCTCCTGGAACAACAGCTGAAGACCAAGTGAGAAACCCTAGGACTCTTTAATGACAAAGGACTATTACACTGGAACAGGTTGCCCAGAGAGGTGGTAGATGCCCCATTCCTGGAAACATTCAAGGCCAGTTTGGATGGGGCTCTGGGCAACCTGATCTGGTTGGAGATGTCCCTGCTCTTTGCAGGGGGGTTGGACTAGATGACCTTTAAAGGTCCCTTCCAACCCTAACCATTCTGTGATTCTATATCTGCACAAGTTTCAAAGGCACTTCTGTGCTTGACTGTGTCGTCATTCTCAATCCATAAAAAAATCACTAAATTTTCTGAAATGTATCAAAACATTTCAATGCTCAGAGTTTCATTACTAATCATATATGATATTGGATATATGAAATTATCCAGTCTTTTTTGACTTGATTAGCAAATGTTCATTTCGATAAAGCAGGAGATATAAGGATTGTTCAAGGAGACAGTTGTGACAACTAGTTTTGAATTATAACTGGTGTCTCAAAAATTTGTATTTTATTGTTACAATGAATGGCAAATAATAGTAATTTTGTGATGCATTGCTAATAAAAGACACTTGTTAGCCATGCAAGTGGTCACTGGACATGGCCAACAAGAGGTAGCAGAATAAGTTTTGTTAATATCCTTTAGATTTTTATTTGTGGGCTAGGATGATGTGACTAGTAAAATGTGCCTTCTGCCCACATTTTGTTCCATGCACCTGAGGAACCCATTCCCAGGGTAACTACTGCTGACATTTAACTCGGCCTTAATAGTTTCCAGAGACTTTTATGTTTTTTTCACTTACATTCTGCATACAGGAAGTAGAATTACCTCACATTTAAAATAAGCAGAGGGATTTTTGTTTTGCCATTAAGTAACTAAATATTTGCTATCAGATATTCATTATAAATAAGATAGATAATGTTTTCTTATTTAAAAACATGTCTTGTTGCTTGGGAACAGTTAAAACAGGCAATTAGGAAATACATTATGCTAGCTAAAACACATTTTTATGCACGCAAAAGTAATACAGGTCTCTTACACAAATACAAATTAAATATAACAATTTCTATAGGCAGTGGAAAATGTGTCAGCTCAGTAGATAGAGCAATAGCTGATCTTCTGGATACTTTGCAGTCTGGCTCTAGCTAGTCCATGGAAGACCATTGTTTCACCTCCCTAATCCTATAAAGAAATGAAGATAACAAGAAATATGCTTTGAGATTGTTAATGTATCAGGACTAGTTATTACAGCTGCAGAAGAACTTAAGAAACTTACATCTTATCATAAAACAAACTAAAAAGAAATAGTATGGTCTATCTTGGGGACTTGTTTGGATGCCAGCTCTGCTCATCAGGAATTATGATGCCCAGTGGTGTAGTTGATAATCTGAGTAATGCATCTGAAGGAAGCCCAGATGGCCAAATGCTGCCCTTTGTTTCTTTCTGAATGAATACGTGGCCCAAAGATTGATTAGAAACAGTGACAGATATATGGGTAAGTCCTTCTGTGGCATAAACTACCCCAGCCATAATTATTTCCCAGTCTTTTTTATCGTTCTTAGCTTGTCGTCTGCATTTCTTTGGAAGTAAAATGTGATGCATGGTGAGATGATCTATGGTTATGGTATTCAAGATTCAATTAGACACAAAAAGGATCAGCAGTATCTTAAACTGGCTTCAGTATTTAAACCTTGCTAGCTTGGTGGATGTAAACTGTGTATTAATTATTTGAGTATTTATTCAAACCAGACATACAGATATCCATTTGTTATTAATCAATAATACCATGCAAACTCTAGTTATCTGTAATATTTATATCACACGATGCCCTTTGGCTCAACACTTCCAATGTAATTATCTTCATAATATTCCTATGAGGTAAGGAAGTACTGTCAGACAGCAGTACCCAAGCTTTTGGAAAAGGATTTGTGGAGATCAGGGTATTGAAATTATATTTCATTAGACTCAGGCTGGCGTTCTAGCTATGGAGGCCCTCCTTCTTTTCCGTTGTTTCATCTTGTTCATCAAATAAAGTACTGGTAATAATAGAGACTGATTCCAACCCATGGGAAGCTCTTTTTTGCTTAATATTGGGCTTTAGGCAGCATTTTATAATGACTTGAACCATTTAAAAATGCATGTTTCCAAATGTATGTATGCCCTGACAAGAAAGGAGAAAATAAACTTTTTTTTTTTTTGTGGCGTTATAGAAGAAATTATTATATGTAGCCCTAAATAAGCTGCTGGAGTTAAAGACGATGTTCAAAGCAGTGTTCAAGGTCAGGTTGGATGGGGTTTCAAGCAGGGGAAGATGTCCCTGCCCATGGCAAGGAGGTGGACTAGATGATCTTAAAAGGTCCCTTCCAACCCAAAAAATTCTATGATTCTGTGATTCAAGCAGAAAGTGATAGCTCAGGGCTGGTAGTTGTAATGTTTGGTCTTTACTGTTACAGAGAAACTAATACTGTAGTCAGTGGGACAGACACTTTTTTGCACTCACAGAGTATAGATCCAGAGCAGTTACATTGCTTTCCACAGAGGAAGAATAGCAGTACAATTTGGGACAATCAGTTATTAGGTTTTGGAACTGCCCTTGAAACACTGCTTATTGATTAATAAAGCTATTTCTGTACCTCTTGCCTCACTCATTTGAAGAATTAAAACTGAGTTGAAAGAATTAATACAATTCATTTTCTGTTTTCTAAAGATTGCTGATCATGATTTAATTTGACAGTAATCTACATCAGATTAAGATTTTACTATAAGATTATAGCTGAGCCCGCTTACTATGGTGGTTACTTCGATTAAATCCCAGGAAATTTGTTCTGGATAAATCACATTGCAACTAAGCACTATTGGTATTGTTGCTATTAATACCATTGTGTCTTGGATTTTAATAACTCATTACAGATTAACAAAAATCCATATAAATAATAAAGGAGATGCTAGTTCTGCTACTGCATTTGCTGGAAACATTTTGACAGAATAATACAACAGTTCATGTATTATTACAGCCTAGTAGATCATTCCTCTCCTTTTGGTGGCCACATTATATTTTTTTTTCAACTTGCTTTCAGAGTGTTTATTATATAGGCAAAGTAGACCTAATTTTACAGACCTTTATATTGCTTTTTTAAAAAAATCTTCGCTTTGGGAATACTTATGATTTAGACTGTCTATGAGTTCCCCATTTCAGGGCATTTAGCAGAGTTAAGTAACTCTTCACTTTCTGGCAGCACAATGATGATTAATTTTACAATCTGTAATTTTCCATTCTGAGCAGCAGCCACCAGTATATTAAACATTCTGATATAAGTGTTTCTATTAGTTTTATTGCTAAAATGTAGAAAATATAAGAGCAAACAAACCAGTTCCCATTGCATTCTCTCCCTGTAAGTGTAGCTACAAGAAGATTTCCTTGCAGAGATGTTGATTTTGACTGTGAAATAGGGGACTGATCATTAGAATCTCATGGAATATCAGTTATTTTCCTTCTGAAGATCTCAGATACTCTGAAGAATGTTATGGTAAATGTCTTTTTTAGAATTTTTTTTGTTAGAAATTCCCCAGATCTGACTTCCCTTTGTGCTTCGGAATCAAGAGGAATTGTGGATACTCCCCAGCAATAATTGAAGTAAGATGCCTACGTGCACCAAAAAAAAATTCTTTCAGTACTGTTCTGCATCAAAGCTTACATTAGGCCAATGGTAACATAGACAGAAAGAGCAGATGGGAAATTGTTCAAACAGGCCAACTACTTAGACAACTTAGTTTGTCTAGTCAATGAAGGTTTTTGTTTGACACAAATGCTTTGCTGATTCAATAACTTACTGTAAATTTTTCTTGGATTTCAGACGCCCATGCAAGCTATACCATTGATCATGGAATCAGATTAGTAAGGTCTGACTGTTAAACCAATGTGGAGTCCCATATACTTTAATTAAATTCTGGATGTAGTCTGTTTTGAAATGAAAATAACATCTAACCAATCTAAAGCTGGAATTGTATCTCTTACTAGAAATTCTATCCTTCAATTCAAAGAGCCTAATTCTATGCTTTCAGCTATTGTTTTCCTCTAATTGTTTGAGATCAAGTGTTCGAGGCCTCCCTGCTGTCTCAGTGCTGATTGTTTTCTTTTGTGGGTGTAGGATATCTGTCCGCTTACCTACTAGTCAGGAAGTTGGCGTCTGCAGCTCCTAAAGTGAGTATTCATCGGGGTTATACACACTGCACAGAACCCTAGGACACCAGAGATGCTCAAAAACATCTCCGATGTGTATGGGGATGGCAAACTGGGCAAGTTTAAAATACATCCAAAAAATATAATTTCAGTAGTAATTATCCATACTGAGAAAAAAAAATAGTACTTTTTTTTTTAAAATTAATATATTAGCAGAAAGAACTGTCAGTGGCGGCAATCATCTAAGCTCCCATGATTTGAAACAGTATGTAGTCACTCAGATATTTAACAGGAAAATATTGGAATATGTTTGATAAGTTTTTGACTGAGAAACTTATCTGTTGCAAGTTCTTCTGGGACATTCTGACTTGCAATGTGCTGCAAATGTTGCCATCCCCGAGTTTTGGTACTTCTGCTTTCAATTTTTACTATATGAAATAATTGCCTGAAAAAGAAAGTTAAGGGACTGTAAAATCTGAAAGGATGTGGATTTTGAGTTTTGGAAGAAGATTTACAAGCTCTGTATGACTTTTCTTATAATATGTCTGCTGTACCAAAGAGCCTTTTGTTTTTCAAATGGAAAAAAAAACCCCTGAATTTCTGGATGAAAAAGTTGTTTCCTAACGTACACTTCAAAAAATGCCATCGTGAAAGATGAGTTTCATCTTCTCAATGTCTATGGAGAGAGACAGACTACACTACCCTCCATGGGCTCGTCTCCCTTCAGAGATTATAGAGGGATTCACGATTACCAGTTTAGACTTGATGCTTCTGTTTTATGTGGTTAAGTTAGATGACATGAATTAAGTAATACTACTTTATGAAGAAATACAGATTCAGATACTATAGGAACTGAAAGGACTTTTGTGATCATCTGTGTCTGACCTTGTAGGCACAGGAATTTCTTGAGCTAATTCCTGTTTGAGCTAGAGTGTATCTTAAAATCTATTCAATTAGATTTTTACATGACACAGACTGAGAATCAACCACATTCTTTATGTGTTTAGTTGTTTCACTGTTTAATTTTCATTGTTTTGACTCTGCTGTTAGATTTACAGCCCAGCACCATCTTCCGGTATTTTGACCTTGTATTCACCTGTAAATTGAAGTCTCTATGACTATCAGATGCATCCTCTCTATGAAAGAAATCACAGATTCATCACCTTATCTTATCCTTATTCCCAGTCCTTCATGGTTTGTAATGAGAACCTGAGATTTCCTTGTGGATTCAAAGAGTTTGATTTATGAAGCCCTGAAAGAGTTGGTATTTTACTATTTTGAAGGTCTGTCTTCTTTTCATATCCCACGTATGCAGTTCCTGGAAGGAGCTCACAGCAGAGGTCAGTGAGTGAGGGATACATACTCTACAGAATTCTTATCACTGGTCCAGCATAACTCAGGTCCAGTTCCCTTCAGAGCAATCTACCCGAGTCCTCTGTTTGCCTGAGCACGTGTAGAGAAGAGTCTGTGAGAGAACTTACAGTTTATTTAAGTGGACTTTCAAACTTCTATTGTAGGAATCCTAGAGACTTAGATTCTATGTGTCTATGCGTATACGTGTACATGCAACTCTTCTGACAGATAAGTTGGGCCCGGCCCTGTTCAACATCTTTGTCGGTGACATGGACAGTAGGATAGAGTGCACCCTCAGCAAGCTCGCCGATGACACCAAGCTATGTGGTGCTGTTGACATGCTGGAAGGGAGGGATGCCATCCAGAGGGACCTTAACAGGCTGGAGAGGTGGGCCTGTGCCAACCTCATGAAGTTCAACTAGGTCAAGTGCAAGGTCCTGCACATGGGTCATGGCAATCCCAGGCACAAATACAGGCTGGGTAGAGAATGGATCGAGACCAGCCCTGAGGAGAAGGACTTGGGAGTGCTGGTGGATGAGAAGCTCAACATGAGCCAGCAATGCGCTCTTGCGGCCCAGAAGGCCAACCGCATCCTGGGCTGCATCAACAGAAGAATGGCCAGCAGGTCAAGGGAGGTGATTCTCCCCCTCTACTCTGCCCTGGTGAGACCTCACCTGGAGTACTGCATTCAGCTCTGGAGCCCCCAACATAAGAAGGACATGGACCAGTTGGAGAGGGTCCAGAGGAGGGCCACAAAGATGATAGGAGGGCTGGAGCACCTTTCCTGTGAGGACAGGCTGAGAGAGTTGGGGCTGTTCAGCCTGGAGAAGAGGAGGCTCCGGGGAGACGTAATAGTGGTCTTCCAGTACCTCAAGGGGGCCTACAAGAAAGACGGGGAGAGGCGGTTCAGTAGGGCCTGTTGTGATAGGACGAGGGATAATGGTTTTAAAATAGAAGAAGGTAGATTTAGATTGGATATTAGGAAAAAATTTTTACAATGAGAGTTGTAGAACACTGGCACAGGTTGCCCAGAGAGGTGGTGGAAGCCCCATCCCTGGAAACGTTCAACGCCAGGTTGGATGAGGCTCTGAGCAACCTGATCTAGTCGGGGATGTCCCTGCTCCTTGCAGGGGGTTTTGATTAGATGACCTTTGAAGGCCCCTTCCAACCCAAATCATTCTATGATTCTATGATTCTGTAATAGCCTTGTCTAATAAGAATAAAGGAATCACAGGGACATAACCTCTTTCCTGCATCCTTTCCTCAGGGAGAACTCCCTATCTGAGAACAGTGATTTTTTTCTCAAGCTAATGATGTTATCTTCAGATATTAAACTTATAATTTACTTTTTAAAAAAAAATTTAATTATTTTAGAACTGAGCTTGATCACAACATCATTTTTGCTTACACTTTCCTTCAACATTTGCTCTGTTTTTGTGCTAGAAAACCCCACTACAGAAGACAAATCTGTCAAACTCACTTGTGGTTTCAGTGTCCTTGTTCTCTCCTACTGTCATCAAAATCATAAAGGATTTTCTGTGTTGCTATATTGGTCCAGATGCTATCAAAGTTTCATTATATTTCCTTTCCCAGCCAAGTAACAAAATCATCCTTGGTGAAAAATATTGCCAGACACACGTAGCATGCTCTCCAAAAACCACACCTTGAATGTTTTGTCTTGAACAAGTTTTGTTTGTACTTTCTATGTGTATATGTGTCTCTCTGTGTGTATTTGCACTTTATGTATATACACAAACTTTGGAGGTTCAGTGGGTCTTTGATGTGGGTTTAGCTAACTGATTGGACAGTGTGTCCTCAGGTATATTGATAAATTAAAATGCAGCAAAAGTCCCAAATCTAAAGAGAACTTTGGAGAAGTTCCAATCTACATCTTAACTTCCTGGTATAACATAGGTACATTATTATAATAAACTAAGGATGCATTTGATTATTCTTTACTGCTGCTGTCATAGAACAGCTACAGCTGTACTCTTAGCTAACAAGTAATGTAGCTCCATGTCAAGCACCAACCAAGAATACTTTTGGCTTATGCTAATCCCTGAACTATCAACAGAATTTCTCTGGAAGAGTATAAACTAGGATTACTAAAACATACCCAAATACAGTACACCAAATCAAGTGCCCAGATTTGTTCCCCCCAAAGCTTAATTTACTTCTACAGATATAGCTTAAGATGATTAAAATTTTGATTTACCTAATTCCCTCCTTGCGATTTTTGTAAACACTCTCTCTCTTTACATGGTGTTTACACTGCTTGTGATGGACCTTGCTTGACTGCCACACAATAAGCCCCTAAATTCAGCAGATACTTTTGAAAATGCTGAAGGTATTGCCCAATGTTGTTTGTAAAATGGCTAAAGCTGTTTCTATCACTTTGGAATCAAAACGAGTAAGTTCTAAATAATGGTTATCATGTTTCCTTGGTTTTGGCCCAAGCTGACTTACTAAAAAGTATTTATTTAATAGCAAGATATACAAAACTCAGTAGCAACTAGTGAACTTCCTGTTAAAGTACTTCAGGAACTAGACACTATAATGCCTGTACCACTAACGATGAAGGGTAGCATCACAGCATCACAGGGTACACG
The DNA here is from genome assembly GCA_011801015.1 of Ardeotis arabs. Taxonomy (NCBI): domain Eukaryota; kingdom Metazoa; phylum Chordata; class Aves; order Otidiformes; family Otididae; genus Ardeotis; species Ardeotis arabs. Next base: position 19,659 of record JAAGAY010002824.1, on the reverse strand, counting down.
AAGGACAAATTTATTACCTATTTTTTAAAAGAAGACAAAACGTGCTCCAGGGAAGAATCTATAACAAATTATTAAATTGTAAACTTGCAGGCTCTCGGGATAGTGTAATGTTAAGCAGCAAGCACTATGGATGTCAAGAACAAAATGTATCAAAGTAATCCTTTGTCTTCCTCTAACTGAACTTGAGCCAACAATATTACGATTTTCAAGACAAACCAACAGCAAAGGCTAATTTTAGCTCTTAGTTAATGAAAAAGTGTTGTGGGTTATATCTGGGGGAAAATTACTGCAGTCTGCTTGACATTGGTGAGGCCTAATTCTTCACTTGAAAATCACATTGACTTTTATTTCCCACAATTTTAAAATATGTGAGAGGAATAAATTGAAAAAAGTCCAGAGAAAAAAGTTCTGAAAACATAAAATGTGAAGAAAAGTTGAAAAACAGGCTTGCTTAGCCTAGAAAAGAAAAAGTTTGGGGTGGGAGAGGTCTTTTACATATGTAAAGGGTTATTTATGGATGGGATCAAGAGTTCCAAATGTTGGCTGATGAAGAAATTAATGAAATAATCTAATTTCCAGTAGCAGTTTGGATTTTTTTTTTAAAATCTGAATTATTAAATATGAGAACTTCGAAGTGCTGGAACTGGAATCCTCTAAATGGAAGCTTTAAAGAAAAGCCAGGATAAATATCTCTCTGGGATATTTTAAGTATGTTGGACCTGACATCTTAGGAGTGGAGCCACCTTAAAGAGCTCTCAGGCTGCATCTGCACTGCTGATCTAAATAGGTGAGAGGCTGATGTCTGGTTCCCAATAGAACTAAGTGATGAATTCCACCCATCTTTGGCCTAGGCCCTTCTCTAATAAATCTGTCTTGGAGAGAGCTAGTTGATGCAACACAAAGGGATGGACAGACAGCACTTTGGTTCTCCTTTGTCCCCCAAGCAAGACAAGCATAGCCTTCCGAGCCTGCATTTAGTCCTGCCTTTCTGTTTGTGATTTTTCTTAGTCAGTGGACTATATTATGTGGTCAGGGAGGGGACTGGTTATTTACCTAACAGACAGATAAAGCACAGAACACATTTCCAATTTGATATTTTTTTCTGAAGACTAGAAATTCATCATAAATATTTTGTAATGATTACACTATTAATAACACATTATGACATGCCATTACCATCTCCAGAATTTATCTTAGCTGCATAGGTACAGAAGCTAACTCTCTCTCTGAAATTTGAAGAAAGTAAGTCCTTATTCAAAATATAATGAGTCCAAATGACAAGATTAGTCATTTTTCTATCTATAAGCTCATTTTTGCACCTGTTCCTGTCCTTTCTGTAATATTACCTTTTTAACAAGGTGAATTCTAATTATTTGCGTCTTTAGATTACTTTGTACTCCTTTTTATAATCTCCTGAGATGCCAGCTTTGCATCACATTAAAATATGACAAGAGAAATACTTTTAAGATAATTTTAACCTAAAGCACATCCATGATATTCATGTCAGAAACAGTAGCATAAGTCCGAGATTAAAAGCAGGGTCACAAGGTTTCTGTTTTATTAACAGATTATCTAAATCTGTGCTTCTCCATTTATACAAGGAGAAAATAGGTGGTGGCAGATTTTGTAATGGTAATGAGATCTTTCTTTTGGTATAAAAGCAATCTTACAATAAAGAAGATCTGATTCTCTTTTCTTTTAAATGAAGAGTCTTTCATTGCCAGTCACATTTTAAAATAAAAATTCAAAATCTCTAAAAAATACACAGCTTGGTGGAAGATTGCAATGAAAATCACTTTCCTCATCTATGCTTTTCTGTTTCTTTAGCACTCAGCTTCATTTCTAGTCTCTGTTTCCACTTCAGTATATTGTGTTTCCACTTCAGTATATTGTGTTTCTCCTGGACAGTCATTGAGTGACAGGAATGTCACATCAGGGAATAAACCAGTGCAAGCTGCAATATGTTGTCAGGACTAAACTACAATTTGAGCAATAGCTAATATGATGAACCCCAGCTTACTGGTAGAAATATATCAACATATATATACAAAGACGTTACCGTAAAATAGCTGAAAGCAATCCGCCTTCTGAAAGCTGTTTGACACATATTGTACATCCATTACAGACAACTTTCTAGGGAACTGCACAAAGAAAGAAAAAAATGAGGAAGCGCTGTTCTTTCTAACAACAGGTTTGACTGCTTATTTTGTCTTGTAAACTTTGCCTCTAATTCCAGTGACTTAAAAAAAAAATCTAGCAATGCACAGCTTGCAGGTTTTGGGTCATGCTCTGCCTGATTTTTAAAGGGAAATCTACAATTACAAATTTAAATATATCTGCCTTCCCAATCTGTGCAGTTACTGAATATGAAATTGTACACCCTGCCTACCTGTATAGTGGCTGAGTTCACATTGAAATAAGTGATCATTCAAACGTGATTGAACCAAATGAAAATGATTGAGGAATATCTGTGAGAACTATTCACAGGAGAGGGCAGCCAGCTTCTCTGCATCACACTTTGGATGTGCTTTCCTGGCCATCACTTCCGTTTTCTGATGGAGTCTTTGATGCACTACAACTTGCCATCACAGAAATGAAAACGTCCCATGTAGTGATCACACCCTCAGACTGCTAAGCTGCTACAGACACTGTTTGTTGCCTTGCCACCATACACACGTCAGAGAAGTGCACTGGCTAGGCTTGCTGGGCAGAATTCACTACACTGGTTTTGGGTTTCCACTTGAATTATTTTGACATCTGCTCATTTTGTCATGTGCAGCAACATTTTGAGGCACTAAATGTCCCTCCTAGTTTCTTCTCTGTCCTTACTAACTAAACCTAGACAATTTAATCTCATACTTTCTGGGCCAACAGTTACTTTGGTGGTCTGTGGGGTGAAAAACAGCATAGCCAACCACATAAAGAATTGAACTGGAATGAACTTATTCTCCTAGTTCAAGTGTGACTTAAAATAATGACACATAAAAAAAAGTAAAAGCTTAATTTCATTCTACCAGACTTTATATCTGATTAGTAATATTTATCCTTATGCAGCCAACAAAAAGGTGACAAAACACCATGTTGTGCTCTGGTTATTTTAACAGAAATGTGATTATGGATTTATGCCTGATCTAGAATAAATTTGCACTGGCAAATGGTCTGCTAATTCACAAGTCTGATATTAATGAGTGTTGAAGCAGGGCTGCAGAGTTCATGACTACCTGCTGCCTTCTTTATTGATTGTTCCCTAAAATGTAGGGGTTACCCTGATTAGATTACTGGTTAATAGGAGCAGGTGACTTTGAAAGAATCAGCTCATTAACTGTTATGGGTAATGTTAAGCATGCATTCCAGTGATATAATTAAACTAAGTACTAAGGAGGTTAGCAATGGGAGTAATGGGAGGTTGCTTGTTAAATAATAACTGTGTTTACTTTCAAATTTATTGCCAGTTTGCTTTTTTTTAAATTGATGTCATTAACAGGTGTGCTGTGATGGTGTACTCTGTTTTATAGACAAAATGTCAATTATTGATAGCAGATGAAAATACCCTCAGGACAGCAGAATTACAGAGTGTAATGTTCCAGTGGACAGCAAAAGGTTAGTTACATCTGGACATTACCTTCTTAAACCAGTTTGGTTGACAATTGTTGAAATCAACTGTGATCAGAGTAAATGAATATTTTTCTCTCTAAAATATTTTTAGTACAAATATACTTGAATAGATTGCCGGAATCTGTTTCATATTAATTGTCCTGTGAGTCTGTTTTGAATAAATGCCAGTTGTACAGATGAAAAGACCAAATAAATATCCCCAAATGCACGTTAAAGTGTAGTACACTTGATCGTAAGAGCCATTTTAAAGTACAGATTGTGGCATCTGACAATGAACTGTTGATTTGAGACATATATACTTGAAATAAAAATACTTGCTACTCTAAGAGGAATTGTTTTCCTACCATCTTCCGTAACATAAAATATTCTTCCTTATTTCTAACTTTCTTGCTTTTTATTTCCATTCAGGATATAAAAGTATTACTACTGCAATGCCAAATCTGAGTACTGCTTAAACAGGCTGAGAGAGTTGGAGTTGTCCAGCCTGGAGAAGAGAAGGCACTGGGGAGACCTTATCGCAGCCTTCCAGTACCTAAAGGGGGCCTACAGGAAAGATGGGGAGAAACTATTTAGCAGGGCCTATTGTGATAGGACAAGGGGTAATGGTTTTAAAATAGAAGGAGGTAGATTCAGATTCTTAAGGAAGATTCTTATCAAGGAAGACATTTTTTACATTGAGAGTGGTGAAACACTGGAACAGGTTGCCCAAAGAGCTGGTGGAGATGTCCTGCTCCTTGCAGGGGGGTTGGACTACAAGACCTTTAAAGGTCTCTTCCAAATCAAACTATTCTATGATTCTATCTGGACAAGATGTCCATATATATCCTGATAAAATTGCAATATTTGTAATTAGTGACTTTGTCCCAAGAAAATGGACATCTTCCATTTTCCAGAATGGAAATATCCCATGGAGGGAAAGAGAAGGAAACATGCCATCTCTCAGTCCCCATTCCAGTCCCACCATTTGCTTCTTGCACTGGGCTCACCCATTCACCAGGGTCCCGGCTGCTGTCCACCAACAGACACTTTCTCCACTGAAGAGTGTGCTGAGCCTGTTAAAGGATTCACATTCCTCTGGGCTGTTTTAAAGTCAATAACATTTGCAGTAAAGGAAGGAAACCTGTAAGGAATCCTGAGGTTTGGGATTAAGTTCTTCCAGGAATGCAAGTGATAGGACTTTTTGGACGATGATGAATTTTGCTGGCTGTGACCCAGAGAACAGCCCTCCTGTACCTCTTCCCTGTTGTAGCTAGAGTGGACACATCTGCCAGCTCTGAGTTCCTTCTAACTTTTCAGTATCCAAGATTAAAAGCTCTGGGTACCAAACAATATCAATAAAGAAATTATAAAAACAGGCCAAGAGACATATGGCAAACATGAGGGTGATAACTGCACAGAAAAACTTAGCATGTTGTTTACATTGCTCTTGTCACGAGAAGACTGCTCAGAATTACAAAGCTGACCTAGTTTAGGGTTTGACATTCTTGTTAAATGCTCCAGGGCAGGTACTTTTTTAAGCAAGATACTTCTGTTCTGCCAACGTCCATCTACAACATACTGGCTGCCAGTACTAATATTTCTTTTAAAAAGATATTTGAAGGACAGGTCATATGTACTGTTAGAACAGAAAATGTGAAGGAAAATGTCTGTAGGGTTGAGGGAGAGGAATTGCATACCCACACTATAGAACTAATGCTGCAATATTTTTGAAGTTTGTTGGTATAGCTTTTATATTCTGTCAGCTTTCTTCATTCGAAGAAAAAACAAACTAAAGGCCTTTGCCAGATGATTGTCTTTAGAAAACACTGATTCCCAACTAGTTCCCTTAAAATCAACTTCCATAAAAGTCAGGGAATGAATTTCAGCAATATTTTTGACAATTTTGGTTTCAACTCACAATAATAATTATTTTCAGTAAATTTATTTGCATATTAAAATGAAATTTTAAAACACAGGTGGATTTCCCCTTATCTGTATTGTCCCCATTAGGAACTGGCTTGCATTTATAATAAACAACTGTGTGTATAGTGAACTTTATGCATTTTTTTCTTTCATTTTGTGTCTTCGGGATAATAGTGTATGCAAGCGTAGCTGAGGGAAAACATAGATCAAGTAATATTCAACCAAGATTTGTTCTGTAATTTCTCATTTACTCTGGCAGTTTTTAACTGGAAAGGGAGCTGAAATAGCACATAAGACTAAATGGGATACATTTTAGCTTTAACTCAGAATTCTCTAACTGTTTTATCTGATCCAGTTTTCTCTGAAATAACTGGAAAAGTTCACATTGATTTCTCTGAGAGCCGGATCAGACTTTCTCAGACCCTTCAGTTAAATCCCCTGAGACAAATTCTTTGTTCTGCTGAATCTCGCTAGCCCCATGAAACTAATGAGTTCAACAGCTGTAGCTAAAGGATAAAGTTTACCCTACTCTATTTTCTTTATGTACTTTTGTTAGGATTGTAATTCCCGTTGCCCTTGTGTAAAGGGAAGGAGGTAAAAGCATAAAAGGGAGAGGTTATAGTTCATTTTTTATTATGAGGTAAACAAGAGAAAGGCACAACATTTCAGATATAAGGCTCATATTTTGACCTTGAGAACTCAAACACTGTCATCCTACTCTGTAGTTCTGGAAATTAATTCAGCAGTGGTTAATTTGTTTCACACTTCTGACCTTAAATTAACTGTAAATATTTTGCTTATATATTTGATGACTGAATTAGTAAATCTGCCTCTACACTATGTTCCCAGTATGTAATTTTTCCATTTCATACCCAGGCATAACTGAGATCCACCCTGGTAAGCAAATCCTATTCTGACGTTTGAGGAACTATCATGTTGCCCATATGCTCCTTACTGCTAAGGAGGTCACCCTACTTTATAGGAAATTTTAAAGGTCCATTAGAAATTGAACTTGAGTAGCTTTAATAAACAGATGCTGGGTTACATGAAGAAAAGCTCAATTTTATAATATAAAATTATATACTACATCAGCATTCATATGCTTTGTAATGTTCAGTGTATTATCACCAAATTAGCCCCTTTTAACCTTTACTTTTCTTTGCAACAGCCTACAAAATCCTTTTATCTCTTTTCAAAGATACTTGCTTGTTGCTAAGCAAGTACAAGTCTCCTATATTACACTATTGTTATTAACTGTCGCTGCCATAACCATAAAAAGGAAATAGAGAAAAGTAATTTTCATTAAGCCTTGAAATTTCATATTCTATTTTTCATCATGACCTGTGCTCTCCATAGAGGAAAACATGCTAGCTGAAGTCAATGTAGAAAGCTGATCTGACTAAATGATGTGAGATCTTTTTCTGTCACAGCAGATTATTTCATACTGGAGCACTAAAAACCATTTCAGAGCCCTGTAGATCTTCCCATTATCTCTGCAATTCCTGCTTATGTTAATCAAAGCTATTGTCCTGTTTACAAAGTACTTAATACCATTTTGATTGCCATTCATTTCATTTAGCCCTTGCCATCTCTTTTATTTTATGGTTCTCTCGTGGCCATTTGAACTAATGTCTCAAATGTTATTTGTATAGTGTCCACTTAGATCAGGATATAAATGCACTAAAATATTTTGTGCAATGCATAATATATTAATATGCAATTGAATTCTGAGGAGTTATATTAGAATTTATAAGTGCTTTTTTGGGGGTGGATAACGTAGAACAGTGTTTTTCTAAAACAGCAAGTTTTCAAACCTATGGACATTTTAGGACATTTAAACGGTTCACCTCATAAGGTAATTTCTGACAGAGGCTTCAAATGTCAGTAATATACTATAAGCGTGTTTATATAGCTATAGAGAAACTCATAAATTTAACAGTAGAAACATTATGTGTAAGATTGAATCATAGAAAGAAAAAAACCTGATAAATTCTAGTTTTAAGGTAGCTTGGATCAATGAACTAACAAGCTACTATATTGGCTAATGCTAAGCAGCTCTATTCACTTATATTGTCATTATTACACTATTGTAATTATGCTTTTAAGTGGAAATTTCTAGCCATGTAGGTCAAATTACTGCTACAGAAGATCACCCAGCACTTCCTTCTGTTACAGCTTTCTGAACACTTGGTTTAATAGGGAAACAATGTAGAGATGAACAGAGCACACTGAGGAAATTTAAAGAGTGTGGAGATGCAGAAAATGTGAGTGCTTGCTGTCACCTAGAATGTGAGTGGAACATTTAATTCAAGTTTTTTCACAAAGGTCTCCGAAGCAGAAGGAGATAGTACAAAAATGCTTTGACAGTAGAAGCACTGGAATATGAATGCTTAGAACGTCCTGCAGTAGAAGTAATGGTAATAAAAAGTTTTGTTGTTCAATATATTTGTCTTGAAGTCAACCCTGACACTGTTAAATAAGGCAAGACAAAATCTCAGTGATTGAGTAGTTAGTTAAATAAATATCTGCAGACAGTTCTGGGACAGTTAGTCTTCAAAAATGTTCTGGAACTGTCTAGTGAGCTTCCTCACTAGTATTTATGATATACAAAATTATTCTGTTGTTTAGCTAAGCTCAGCAATGTCAGCAATTTCAATGGAGCATGAAAAAAAGTGTCCAAAACACAATTTTGTGAAAACACCCAGGAAAAGTCTTAATGAAAAAAAATTACTGTTCTGAGGAGTCAATTCTACAAAAAACAATGAAGCATTAGACTTTGCCTGACAGAAAATCATGGGGTGCCCATCAGAATTAGGTAAATACAAACAGCAAAACGAGCAGTCATTCCACGCCACGGATTTATATCATGAGGCATTACTGTGTTCTACCTGCTGTAGAAATGTGCTCGGAAGAACAATGGGGTCCATGTTCCTCTCTATTGTTAGAGGTGGTTTTCTGCAATTTTGCTTTCTATTTAGGTGCTGGCTCCTCTGGCTCAGAGTCAGCCAGCAACAGGCTCACTCCCCTCTCCTACATACATAAGATTAAAAACTTAGTGAAATTTGTTCTCTCCCTCTGGAAAATGTAATCATCAGGGCCTGAAGCCTTGCCATTATGGGAAAATGCAAAGCTGAGCAACTAAGCAGCTCACAACAGAAATATTTCAATTATTAAAAGATCCCTTGTTTGGTTCCAGTTCCAAAAGCTCATGCAATATCTGGAAGCGTGATATTTCCATTGAAGTAGGCATCCCTGCCTGAATCCCAGGTGGCAGAGTTCGTAAGCCATGCTTCATAAAATATTTTGTTTCTACAAACTGAGTTCTGCCAACAAGCCTATATAGCCTCTTCTTGCAGGTACCAACCTTTGTCTCAACAAATCTCTGCACCTTCCACCTATTTTGCATCATTCCAAAACAAACCCCACAGCTGAACTGGCTCCTGCTCCCACCCCAGCATAAACTGAATGACCTGTCCCTCCCAGCTATTCCATGTAGTGACTTGTTGAGGTTCCTTCTTTAGTCATTCAATATTGTCTAGGGAATGAGGAAAGAGAGAACATTGCTTTTGACAGCAGATTACCAGATAAATTAAAAATAAGCAAAGTCTGGCAGGCTTGCTGATGGCTGTGATTTCAAAGATATCACATACTGCCTGGGACACAGTAGAGAGCGTCTTTGTTTGTGAACTGCTCACGATGTGCATGATGCTCGTTCTGTTGTGCATGACCTTCATCCTGACGTGCGTGACTCCCACCATTTTAGAACTTCTGCTGTCTGGACCTGAGAGAAGACTCTGGGGAGTAATTTTCCACAGCCACTTAAATGTGTCCAGGCTGTTGGAAAGGAAGGAATAAGCTATTGTTCTAATTCTTCCATTTCCCTAACAGAGAAAAAGTAAAGGTACCAGAATTAAAGCTAGGCAGCAAAAGTTGATTGTGGGACTATAATCAGGAGGAGGATGTGCTGCCATCAGAATATAATAGAGAATACACTCTTGGCTAATGCTGAACCTTGGAAAATGAACTGCAGCGAACAGTTTGCAAATATGCTGCGTGCTGAACGCTGCAAGGTTGGTGTTAAACTGTCAGCTTTAGTGCCCTGGCCACCTTCTAGTCTGGATAATTACATGCTGCCTACTTAAACAAGCCTACAGTTTCACTTGCACATGGTATTCCTCTTTTCCTATCCTGAAATACAGTACAGAGCTGCTGTGGGTCCATTAATAGTGGAGCACTTAAAGAGCAGGCAATCCTCTATTCTGTCACACTGTTTGCAAATTGTCTTAGAGCAATGTCAGTGTATATAAAATGAACAGCCAGGCACGGACCATGGCCTTAGTGAATTATTTGAGTGCAACTTACTCTGAACAAGGTTACTTTGGTTCCTTATACTCTTTAGAAGGTCACTAATTTTACTTGCTGTGCTCTGAATTCTCTTCATAATCCTGTTTAGGGGTAAACCAGTAATAATCTTGTTCACATGTCTGTGGGATTTTATGTTGTAATTTTAGGAGTTTTGAATTTCTTCTGCCATGTATTCTGAGAATTAGAGGGAAAGGGTTCCATCTGAGACCAAAACAACTACATATTACTGTTCACACATGAGGTACCTAAACTCATTATAGTTAAAAGATAACACAGTGCTCCACACTGAAGATTAATTTATTTTTTAGGTAAAAAGGCAGCTACAATTTGCACCTAAGACAGCACAGCAGCTCTTGGTGCTTGACAATTATGCCCATGGACCTCATCCACAGAACTCTTTCTGAAAGCAAGTCCAGGTTATTTGTTGCTCCTTATTGTCCTCTGATGTTATCCACTGCCGAGCCTTATCTCAGACCTCCTGTACACATGCAGATGTACTCCTAGACTTGTGGATCTTGTGTTAGAACAATCCCATGATCTTCTCTGATTCCTTTACAGTAGGTCATCTACAAGTCTGTAAAGCAGTTGATGTGTATGGAACTGCAGGTTGAAGTGGTGACTCAGAAACTTGAGTGTCTCTCCTTTGCTCATAAAGCAAAGTGGACCCTTTATTTTTCCTTTCCACTCATGGTTTCTACCAATAATGATAACTCTCTTCTTACTGACTGGAAGTTTAACACAAAAACCATCACACTTCTTACTTTCCTCCAGCAGGGAACTGCTGTGCCTCCAACCTCTGCCATCAGGATCTTGCTGGCTGTAGCTCTGGTCTCTCTGGAATCCAAGGGAGAGGGCAATGAAGACAAAGATGCAAGTAAATGATGGCATCTGGGAAGCCAGTACTAACATCCTGGCCAGTGCTGTGAATGTGCAGGGTGCTCCAAGGGATGGTGGTACCAGAAGGCAGCTTCTGCACACATTGCCTGATGCAAAGCTCTCTATAAGGTATTTCCATCTTAAATTTCTGTGACAATCTGGATAATTTTGGATGTACAAAATGTTCTCTGATCTTCTTGCCTCTTTTCCACAATGCAAAGACTACAATCTCTTTGAATCTGCTAGAATAATTTTATCTTTAGGAGAGAAAATATATGTATATATTTCTACATTTTATATGTGTATTTAACTTCTACAATGAGACTGGGGCTAAATAACCCTACTGTATTAATATGGTTACATTACACTGTTTCTGTTAAAATTCAGTTGCCTGTGAGTTTAATTTTGTGTTTATCCAAGTACAGATAGAGCAGTTCCTTTCGAGAAAATCTCAGGGTTATAGAAACAATTTGTTGCACTGATCACCCTCTGCTAACTTAGTGGAGGGAAGCCTAGGATATGTTGACACTATTTTGTGTTCATCAAGCTCTGGGTATAAATAAAAGTAACACCGAAGTCAATTAAGAAGACAACACAGTTTATCTGACTTAGAGATAAACTCAGAGTTTTATTTTACTTCTTCCTAAGAGAATAATCTACTCCTACAGGCTCCCAAATGGAGCAATCAAAAATCACAACTGCAAATTCAGTAAGTGGCCTCCAAAGAGAATGACCAGCATCTGGCATGATTAGAGCTTTGATTGTTCTCTTTTATCCTGGAAATTGTAAGCGAAGTAGAGAGGCAAATATTCAAGCTCTGGATATTAATCAGTAAAATTACATTCTTTCAAAACAGTTGTCTATTTTCGCATATTGGTCTGGACTCAGATTTAGTCTGAGATGGGCCAGCATAAAAGTCAAGATTTCAAGTCAATTGTTTTGTACAATGAAGATGATTCTTTAGCAGAGATTCCCAGACATTGATTCTGAATTTGAGAGAACTGTGCTAATCAAGAGGGAAAGATCTTCCTTTTGCAACCAAAACCAGACAGTGCTGAATCCAAGGCGCTGCAGGTTGCCTGGCTTCTTTTACATCTTCTTGTGAGCTGTGGTGGAAAATGTGTTGTTTGAAACTACAGCAGTCCCCCAAGTCTTTCCATGGAACAGCTCTTTGCTCCTTTCTTGCTGACACAACTATGAGTTCACTGTAAATTGCTTTTGAGCTACTTTATCAATTGGTTTTGCAAATGGAAGTTGCAGGGATATAAAGCTGTCACTTGGCTTTGTGCCACTGTGTTAGATTAGCGCCTATAAAAACTAATATGGGTCTCACTAAGAAGCAGCATCACTGTACCATTAAAAATAACTAATAAAATCATGAAGATGACCTTTTTCAACAGTCACTAGGAGAAGAAACTCGGTTGTTTGCCTTTTCCCTCATCAGTGTGGTAATAAATGACATTTACAGGCCCAGATTCAGCACTGTCCTTTCCCATGACCAATTTAATTTTGATGACAAATGCCTCATGAAGTCACATAGCACAGAAAAAGAGATACTTATTCTAACGTATCAGTACATATGTCTTTTGCTTCCTATTAATATCCTGCAGCTATTCCTCTTGACTTCAGTTCAATAAAGCCCTTAAAAAGGAGACTATTTAAAGTTAACTTCTTCCCTGAGACAGTTTTTGCAATGGCCTGTGATTTATGGGTCTTATGGGTGAGCGCTAAAAGGCAGAGCATGCCGAGAAACACGTGTTCTGGGTATAGGCACCATCTTCCTGCTCAAATTAAACTTCAGCAAAGTAGGAATTCGAAAATGTTTCCTTCATTACTTTAGATCTGAGTAATAATCTAAGCCTCCTGACCTGAAAAAGTATGAAATCACTGTACCAGCCACATCTCTACCATAGCTCAGAGAAGAACAGAAGTCTCTAAATGTCAGGCAAGGTGTTTTTCCCCCTGGTACGGCTACCCTGTGATGTTACCATGAGTGACCTGTCCTATCTTTCAGAACAAAATGTGTTTCAGTTGAAAATATACCCTGACACATGTAAAGGAAGATAACTGCAGATTTTTTAATGGAAAAAAGGAGTGAAATTGTGGCCTGAGGAATACAACCATGAGTCTCTGCAGACTGCAATTTTAAAGAAAAACAAACAAACACACACAAAATAAAGCTTTACTGCTAAAAGACACATCATAAAAATATTTTACAAATTTTTCTGCAAATTTTTAGTTGGCAATTGTGCCATCTAGCAACCTGTTCCAGCAGCCGAGGCAACGCATACATGCAAGTGGTTTCTGTTTATCTGAGGCGCACATTCGCCAGGGAAAGCTTTCTCTTCGCTTAATCATTATGATGACAAAGTTTACATTTCTCAGGCTCAAATGTACGCCCATCCAGAAGCTGCATAAAGACAGATGATTACAGAAACCTTCTTGGCCGTACGCCATGGCAGGGCTGTGCACACTGGATAGACCCGGGACTGAGGACTGTCCCTGGCCTCTTTCATCCAGCCCACCCAGGCTCCTCATCCCTTTCAGTGTCCCAGCTGGGACTCCCTGGTAAGTTGTACGGCATTGATTTTGACCTGCCTCTACACATACAAACTTGGACTTCATTATTAAAGAACAGGATGCCGCAGATTCTCAGAAGGAATATCCCATTGTAATTTGTAAGGAAAGAAGACAAAATGTTCTAGCTAGGTGAGTGCCAGCTTTCGGGCTGCAGTGGTAATAGGGTGACCATTCCAATTACTCCCCAGCACTAGGGCCCAAATTCAAGTCCCATTGGAACTCATGTCTGCCACTCCTTCAATCCTTGAAAAGAAGCACAGGAGAGGATTCAAATACTGATATCCTGCACCTGCATGTAGGAGAAACACTAGTGCAGTGAGAAAGTCCATACATTGTGATGTTTAAAATCATATTAATTGTATGCTTTTGGAAATGACTATACATTTTCATTTATCTTTAATCTCTGGTAGCATCTTGGTGACCTTTCTTTGGAGCGGTGAAAGAACTGTAAAAATATTCCCCTCTTTTTGCCTTGTTATGGGAGTGCCCTATGGATAGAAGAGAAAGTAGATCTGAGCCAACAACACAGATGAAACACACCAAACCCTCGCCACTCGATAGCTGTTTAGCCAGGTATATATTTTCTAAGCAGGAACTGGTCTTTATTCATGAGGAAGTATAAGCACTCCAGTCCTGTAATTTTCCTAAAAAAAAAACCTGTTGGCAGAACAAAGGGCAAGCAAGATCTATAAATAGGGCTGTGGGACTAAAGATCCAGTTATAGTAATATAGAGACCAGAAAGTAAAATTAACTTTAATTATGGAGACATCTTGAAAAGTAGATATTTCTGCTTGGACTTTTGTTTGTTGTTGTTTTGGTTTTTTTTTAACTAGAATGTGGTATATTTTAAATTCGTGTTTATCACTGCCATTCAAAATGAAGATTTATCTACTTAAAAGACAATTTTGATACTGAAACCTCTCATTACATCTAAAGTTAAATAAAGTTGTGCATCTAAGATGATACAAAAGAGAGCTCTTCTCAGAGTTTCAAAAATTAAGAATTTTTACAATATATGTAAAAGATGATTCTCTTAACTATGTACCCCCAAGTATTTTTATAGCCCTCATCAGGCCATAGATTTTTGCCTAGACAATGTAAAATTTGTTGGAGTTCTTTGCATAAGTGGTTTGTAACATAATACAACGACAAGTAGTAAATGTTTCATCACTGCCTATAGGCAGACTTACCATTCTCAACATGTTTACAGCAATTTTCCTTTTGTTTCATTGATCCAATACCTTTACCTTTTCATTAGCCTTCCCAGAAAAAAAAGTCATGTTCTGAGAGACTGAGCACAGAAGAGTAGGGAGTGACTGAGTCTGGTATATATCAGTACATATCAGGGACTGAGCAGGATGACAAACATAGAATTATTTTATCTAGTGTTCTAAAGTAATAAATAGTTTAGGCAATGTCAGTATTTAGATCTCAAATACATTGTACATTATCTAAGTGAGAAGCAGAAGAAACTTCAGACACACATCCAGGTCTCATATATATGTACTACACGCCTACAGAAATGCAAGAAGCTGTGAATTTATTCTGCGTAAGCACTTGACTGGAGTTCTTTATGGACACAAGATCATGTGTCACTGTGTGTCAGCAGGTAAAATTAGATCAGTTGTATTCACTGTCTGGCAACCACAGACTTCAGGCAAATGTATGTATGTACGTATTGTATATGCTTAACTTTGAAGACTGAGTATCAGTTATACATACTTGCTTCCTAGGAAAAGTGAGCTGTGCCCAACTTCAAATTGGGTACATGTGAAAAAAAAAAAAAAACAAAACCAAACAACTAGTCAATGTTGTTTTAACTCTCATGCCTGGATTCAGTCCCTCTAACTTTAGGTACTTAGCTAAGAGATGAGTGCAGATTCCAGTTGGCCCGGGCTCCCTGGTCAGCACAGGGCTGGACACCCTTATTCATCTGGTGTGACATGACCTCTCGGAAGCTGATGGCAAAACTCCGGTATTCCTTCTCCATATTTAAAGACAAAACACAATGGGTAATATCCTGGCAAAATCACTGGGAATTTTACTCTTGAATTAGGTGATGTTAGAATTTAACTCACGCTCTCCTAGAAAGAGTGGGATATAGGATCTGGCTGTGTGGTTGCTTGCTCATTGCCATGCATGCCTATATGGGCAGGCAGACTCCTTCTGACAGTTGCCAACACAGGATAACCCAAATGGGAAAGGAGGTCAGGAGGTCTTAAGCATGGTGTCCCACTCAGGCAGGTCCAGCTGTGAGCTCAAATCAGACTGCTCAGGGCTATGCCCTGTCCAAGCTTGGAAACCTCCAAGGATGGAGCCAACTCCTCCTCCTTGGGCAACCTGTAACCCTGCCAAACTGTCCCCAGGGGAAAGGATCTCCTTATCTCCAATCTGTACCTCTCTTCTTTCAGCTTCTGCCCACAGTCTCATCTCCTCTCACCATTCAGTGCTGTGAAGACCCTGACTGCAACTCCTGTCACTTTGCCATAGGTGTTGGGGGCTGCTCTGAGTCTCCACTGAAGCCATCTCTTCTCCAAGTTGAATAAGTCCAGCTCCCTCAGCCTCTCCTCAGAGGGCAAGTGCTCCAGCCCTAAACACCTTGGGGACCCTCCACTCAACTGCTCAAGTTTATCAGTGTCTTTCTGTCTTGGGACCCCAAAACTGGTAGGACCTAATGGGTGCTGGCTTCTAAGAAGCTGAAATCCGGCCAAGGGTGGTATAATATAAGTGAAGGAATAAATTTCTGTCTGATCCATTATGTTGGTGAATCCATGTTCAGAATCACCTCTTGAACTTCAAATTTGTCTTGTCAAAATATTGTAAATTTAACAGACTGGCAGTCTACACAGCATTGTATCATAACAATCAATAACTGGATTTTTAAACTGTCAGCACTTTTCTGCATGACTACTGCAAAACCACATAGTAGATTCTATGGAGATGTCTTGGTAAATTGTCTCTATATAAATATTAGACAGTGATTTACAAATAAAATGTCTGTGCTTTGCATTTTGAAGGCATAAACCTACTGCACTGAGAAATCTTGAAAGTTTTGCACTACTGTGACCATAAATTAGCTTATTATCAGCACAAGAAGCAATTGTACTGTTACTTTAAACAACCAAGAAAAACTTCTGGACATACTTCTGTCTAAAGATCCCAAAATACATCATTCCTGAACTAGTACTACCCGCATATGGAATACGCACATTTTCATACATGTACAGTTTCAGCCTCACAACCTGTAACTGAGACAGGTAGAATTATTGTTCCATCTCAATGAGAGAAAAGTTTAAAGACATTATTTCACTGATTGTATTTCCAGAATAAATGCAAATAATTCACAGAATAAATTAGGATTCTATTTGAATAATGATGATGGAAATGGATTCTTAAAGGCTTTTCCAATTAAATAAGCAGAATTGGGAACTAGGAAATCCTGTCCTATCCCATACCTGCAAGAGCAGTTGTCTTTTTGCTTCCTATCTTTTCATTTGGGTTACTGTCCCATAGAGAAACTCCAGTTCAGAGTTTGTAATATAAATATGTTGCGGTTGCCATGGTTTGTGCACTCACATTCAACGTCATTTGAAGATTTGTAGTTTCTCTTTTGCTAGGAGTGCCTCTTGTCCATTCATTGCTTTATGTGTTTACCCTGCAAGGCAGAGAAGTACACACAGAAACAATAATCCTAGGAATGGCAGTTAAAATGCACTGATTTTTTTCATCTTTCTCAGAATGACAAAGATGCTGATAAATGGGCAGCTATAGATGACATTTTTTTCATAGTACATTTAAGTATATTGCTAAGTCTGATATCTATTTGTCTGTGGTTTGGTTTTTTTCAATGAAAGGAGACACTGATAAGAACTATATTTAGAGACTGGGAGACAAAAATTCTCTCTGCATAGAATATGAAATGGGCAAAGGTAGCTATCTCTTTTTGACTGTGTTGTTTAACCCTGAATTGGGAGAATGATACCTGGTAGTTCAGCATGTTTTCTCTTTGCTCTTGAAGGTGCTGGGAGATCTCTTGCTGACTTTTGACTGCTGTTACTGACTGCGAGAGCAGCACAGATGCTGAAATGTGCAGCAAAAATGTCGTGTAGTCAGGACTGAGTCACACTGGTGGAAATGGAAAACTGCTTCTGTCCGGCTTGTGAAGATATTTTCTTAGTCTCCAGACACACATAATCAGTAGCTGCACTGATATCCCTCAGTATTAGTTGTCTTTTTAAATTAACATCATCAGTGCTACAGCATAGATGTCTGTGAATCAAGGATTAAATCCACAGATTTTCCTAAAAACAGCAAATAGACATCAACTTTTCATATCCTCTAGCACTGGTGGGCACAGGACCATAGATGAGAGGACTGAGAGAGAAAATGTAATCACCAGGAAGGGTCTACTATGGTCACAGGTGATCAGTTATCTTCTGAAGATGTCACAGCACATCCATTCCACAGTTGTCACTATCTCTCGTAAATTAAAAAATCATCTTCACTCCTTTTCATAAGCTTTGACTTACAGTACAAAACTCCAGAGTGCGAGTTGTATTGGGAAGAAGCAAGTGAGGTTTTGGGCATGGTAAAAATGCCTAAAATTTGAATCATTCACATGTTATGAAGATGAGCTTCGCTTACTGCCCCCCAAAAAACAGGAAAAATTACTTCCTGGCTCTTTAATTTATTGACTTGTTTAACATTGAACACGTGGTAAATATCATTCTAGCCCCCAATACGTCACATCGCCACCACTGTCTCCACAAAGCCAAAAGTGATGATATTTTGGAAGGAAAAGGTTTTAGCTGCAGAGTTTTTGCCACTCACCTCCATGACTGGAAGATTTGAAACGTGTGTGATTCATTCTGGTCTCATGTGCCCATACAATGATTTTATATCATTGAATTTTTATTTGGAAGACCTATGGGTTACTTGTAAAAGAAATCTATGATTCAGCAGCCGTGTGGATTACCAACATGAAACTACGTGTCGGTAAAATGAAGAGAAATTTACAGCCCCTAGGAAGACTCTCTCTTCTCTCCAGCTCATACCCTGTCTTAGTTCTGATTTTCATTCCATTTCTACCCCTGAGTTTGGAAGGTTCTTAAGCCTTATTTTAAAAAATACATTTTTGTAAAGGTAAGTGGGTCTCCTAAGGCACAGATAAACATATAAAAATATAGTAAATGTGGTAGAAGCCAGGAACAAACATGGTGCAGAAAAATTGTCTTTTAAATTTAGTGTTAGTTTTCCATGGGAAGCAGTGGAATTTACAGTCAGTCATTATTCAGATGTATGCACAAAATATAAAAGAGGAAATGGTTAATTGTACCGCAGCTCCATATTTCCCTTTTTCAAGCTCATGATTTTCAGTACCCCTGTCATATGATACAAGGCTGGTCTTACAGCTCAGCTTGATGAAAACTTGGTTTGAAGTATTCCATGAAAACAAGGTGGAATGAGATGTAAAATCCGTTAGCAAATTAACAATTTAAATGTCATGCTTTAAAATCTCCAGTACATTGTCTTATAGTGCTTTGTTTTCATCTCCATTGCTCCTGTAACAGAAGAGTTCAGTCTTCCTTGCAGAGCTTTAAAAAAAAAAATCAAACCTGAAATTATCAATGATACTTCTTAATTTACAGGTACACTTCAGTAACTTCAATAACTAGCGGATCCTAATCAGAGTTGCTGTCACTGACTGTGACAGCACTTGGTAGCCCAGAAATTTTTTTTATGAGACAGATGTAATTACGCAAAAGTGCAAAACTATAAACATTTTAATATGTAGAAGCATTAAGAAACATAACGATTCTATGATTCTATAACAGGTACATATGAGTGCTGTTAAAAATGTCTGCCAAATTTTGATTGCTTAAGAAAGAAAGTTCAAGGCCATGGAAAAACAATATGCCTCTACTGTTAAATTAACTTGTAATTTGTTGTATGTATCTTCCATATCAGCGATCCTTCAGCTGTCACCTGTGAAAAGCCACCTGTGGTGTGCTTTATCTTAGCCAACACTATGTTGACCCTTGTCATCATGTCTTTTCCTCTCAGCTATATTGTTGTAGCCCCATCATTTGGTAATTTAATGAACTAATTTACTTGAATTAAAAGTACCCATTCCAACCTGAGGCTGTTAGTGGTTTCCTTTGAATTAATACACTGCATAAAGCATGAATGTTGTGAGCCTTCCAAGTATCAGTTCACTGAACTCGGATTTGTTCCAAATTCAAAAGTATGCTACTTGCTTCTTCATTTCTTGAAAAAAAAAAAAAAAAAAAAAAAAAAAAAAAAAAATAAACCAACCCCTC